>QKWP01000381.1:247956-267273 GCA_003550325.1 Gigaspora rosea | reverse complement strand
TTTTTTTTTTTTTTTTTTTTTTTTACCCAGTGATTCAAAACACTGTGTAATTGTTAAAGCGAAAGAAAAAAAACAATGTAAAACTGTATAGAGGATCTAATTTATAAACAAAGATCTGATCTGATCTTGTAATACAGAATTTGTAGATTAATTTCGATACATAATACAAAATTTTGAACTATTTCAAAAATATAGTCCAATGCGTCTTGGCATGACCCAGGTTACATATCCTGATCCAGCTGATCCAGCCAGTTCAAAAATATTTCGAATTATTTTGATTACAAAATATTTCGAAAAATATTTCAAATCCACTTTCGAAATATTTCGAAATTATTTTCAAAATATTTCGAAAGTGAAATATTTTGAAATATTTTTCGAAATATTTCGAAATATATTGCGATATGCGAAATCTTTTGAAAGATTTTGCAGTAACACAAGATCTTTCGAAAGATTTCAGCACTATAAATTTGCTGATGTACAAGTACTTTAACACGATATCGCACAATTTAAATTTACAGGACAGGTTTTGCCACGTTTCAATTAGTGAATACGTTTATTTGAATCGTTTTGCTTGTATACTGTAATAATAAATACAGTAGTATCATAGTTTTTAACTATATATACTATTTTTTTTTTTTAGAATGATAGTTTGAATGAATATAACAAAGTAGCCACGAATATAATACAGTAGTTAGAACAGAACTAGAACAGAATATATTAGGATGTAGCACAGTAGTTAAAACTGGACGTAGCATAGTAGAACTTAGCACAGTACCGGTAGTTAGAAATGGACTTAGCACAAATAGTTTGAACTGGAACGTAGCAAGGCGATTTGAATTGAAACATAGCACAGTAATTTAAACTGGGATGTAACATAGTATATAGTTTAAAATAGACATAATAAATATTATAGGTTCTAGTTCATATTAAAGTTTACCCAATTTCTTATAGTTGTTTATTATATAATTAACTTTGATAACTTATCAGTTATAGTATAGCAAACTTTGTTTATTAAATATATATTAACTGTAAACTCTCGAAATAACACACATACCTGTATTTTGAGACTTTTAATATGTAACACATATATTCCACGAGTAGGCACTAATAAATATACTATATTAAATACGATCTGAAGTTGTCAACTAGTTAAAAAAAAATGCACAAGATTTTATTAATACTTGCTGATGAAGTCTTAATAATTATAATTCTTCAATACATAAAATTGTTTGAGAACTCGACCTACTGAAGACCTGTTAGCATCCAAATGTTTAGCAATTACTCTAACTGACAAGCCTTCTAAGCTCTTTTTGAATAAGTTTTGAAAATATCATTAAAAATCTTAATTTATTGTAAATACTGCTATACTATAATACTACTGTAATACAACATATCTTAAATCACATGTTTTAAATTATATTGGTGTCAACTAGCTGACGCATATTGCATATTGTGTAACTATATTTTTTGGGGTGCATCAAAATAAACAAAAAAATCAAATCAGTGGATATGGGTATTGATCACATCTATATATTATAATAATTAATTAGAATTAGATAAATGATCACACTATACATAGGTAAAGGTAGCTACTAAGTAAAAAATATTATATAATAAATGGCACGCCCCTAACTAGTATAGCTAAACCAATTTTTTTAAAGAAATGTAAAGAAAGATTTTAAGAATAAAAGCTATAGAATTTGTTTTTTAATTTATTAAGTTTAACTACTTATATGCTCTGATTTTTGGAATTTATAAAAAAAGCTTATTTTTTAAAAACTTTAAAGCTATATGATTTTTGATCTACTGGTCCATTTTAAATAATTTTACTACCAAAATGTTCATCTTTTTGAGATGATTCCAAAAAGCCCAAATTATAAAAATCCAATCACAGATAGAGCTTCGGATTCGTATTCGCTATTCGAATAATATTCGTATTCGGTGAATATTCAAATAAAATTTTTTAAATAATTATTCAATGAATAACATGAATATTCGAATAAAATTTTTTAAATAATTATTCAATGAATAACATGAATATTCGAATAATTGTCTTATTTGAATTATTCGAGTAATATAATTATTCGAATAATTTATTCTTATTCGAATAATTCATTATATTTGAATAACAATTCCTATTCGAATAATTTATGATATTTGAATAATATTCAATATAGTCATCAAAATGTAATTTTTTTTCTATACTAGTTTGTAATTTGTGCTTTGCACATGATATTTAATATATATTTTAAGCTAACCAAACCAGAGTTATCTATTAAAATGCTTCACCAACAGTTTCTAATAATATCTTATATTTTTACTTCATGTATAACTACAATTTAATTTACCAAACTTATAACAATACTAGGCCAACTTTTATGAGTAGTGTAAACTTTACAGTTAAATAGCAATTTAACAAATCGCTTTTGTATTATTGTAAACTTCTTTTGGATCTGGACCTTGCACTGCTCTTGCAGCCTCGAAGCCAATCTATTTAACTATCAGTGTTCTAGGCCTTTTATTGGTCATTGTGCTATTCCTAGCCGCTATTACTATAATAATATTTCTGCACCCCCGATATTACCTCATTTTCTTATTCTACCCCTGCCTTATAATCATCACTTTCTCTTACATAATAATTAATTGATAATACTTCTGATCGCAATTCTTATTTTGTTTCTCCATACTTACTCTATGTTATTACTATATATAGATCTTTTTTATTACTATCTATAGTTGTCCGATTTCCATATATGTCCTTCTATAGATATGTTTAATTACTATACCTAAACTTCATATTAATTAATTGGAGTTATTATCTATTGTATTAAAGCACAAACATCCATCAGTCACGCTATCAACCAATCAGAAAAATTCAACTGGTATTTCTGTTTTACCGAAATGTATATAACTTGCCGATAACTCTTTATCCGAAAGGTTGTAACCTTTAACAAAATCTAATAACCAGACCCTAATTCAAATAAAAAGATAGCGGTTATATCCGGATAAGATACTTATATTATAATGCATCAATCAAATAAAAGTAATTCTATATTGTTAAAATAAAAAAAGATTTATGCATGAAGTTTGTACTTTATACATTCTATTCTAACTTACGTATTCGACAGGTGTCATTAATAGTGGCCAGACAAAGAGATCTAGGCGTATTTCAGAAATAAATAAGAGTATAAAAAAATCTTATTTGTGTATCAAAATTTTGAAATCAGAAAATGAATGGGGTGTTTAGAGACTCCCATTTGACGAATAAGTAAAAATTTTTTTATTATGCAGATCAACAAACTATTTAATAATAATAAAACGATATTAGAAGCAGTATCGATTAACAATAAAATAATTTATGATAATGAAGATCATATAAATAAGTGTATTTGTATTTGAATTTTAATTAAAAAATAAATAAGATTTGTACATCTCTTATTTGATAATAAATACGTCTTCCTGTTTTATCAAAATAAAATTTATGAATTTTAATTCTGAAACTATAATGTTTCACATCATTTCTGAATTTATGTGAATTTTCAATTGGCATGTGTTATATAATGTTCTGCATCACTGGATTCTTAATTGGTATGTGTTATTTGTAAATTGTGAAATGTCATTTGTCATTTTAGAACTGCTATCCATTTATCAATTAATAAAAAAAAAGCGAAAATAATAATAATAATAAAGTAAAAAAAAATTAAAAAAATAAATAAATTAATTAATTAAATCAATAAACGCTAATAAAAATGAATCACTAAATATTAAATGCTAACTTTTCATACATTAAAAGAATACATTCGAATATTTATATATTTTAACAATGTAATTAATAATTTTTGCATTCCCGCGTAAAACACATCCGCATTTGTTTTTCGGCATTAGCAGGAATCTGGTCAGGTGTCTTGTCTAACCTGAATCTAATAAGAATCTAATAAGAAGATAATTACTAAATGTTTCTTTTCTTAAAAAAAACCAAATTTATCTTTTTCAGGTTTTTTATGACTGTCATGTTCAGCCTGGTGGTAGCACAGTTTATTTTGTAAAATTTTTGACATAACAAACTTGCATCCCAAGTTATTCCTAATGAAGCAATAAAGAATTATCATAAATATTAATGAAAAGATCATTGCAAATATAAATGCAATCATTAATAAGTAATTACTGTATTCTATGCCCTCATGTTCTGTGAAAATCGAGAAAGAACACATTTCAATTCAGAATTGAAGTAAATCAGAAATGACTCAGAACAATAATAGAATAGAATAATATTTTTATCAGGCAGCGTTCAATTTGCGCTTTATTTATTGTATTCCGTACTGTATAAAGTATTTAATAGAAAAATAAAATAAGTGCTTACTGTACAAGTATGTATTCATATATATAATATAATTATAATTTACAAAAAACTGAAAGCCAGTATAAGTTTAAAGTGTAATTGATTTATATCGACCTATTAAATAAATGGGCTGCCGTCAATAGAAATAAGGCAGATTGACATTTTTAAAAAAATTAATACCTTAACTTTCACAGCGCATATCTTGATGAATATTGAAGTTATCTTGATGATTTAGTATTCAAAAGAAAGCCTACGATCTATGCTTTCTTTTGAATATTAAATCATCAATATAGCCTCAAAATCTATAGAGATATGCGCTGTAAAATTTAAGGTATTAATTTTTTTTAAAATGTCAATCTGCCTTATTTTTATTGACGGCAGCCCAAATGTAATAAACAAACGAAATATTAAAATTATGTAATTACATTAAATTTATGATGTAAACAAGTTTTACACCAGGTAATGCTAGTTATATATATAAATTATAAGATATTTAAAATACGTATACTAGACAAAATAAATATATTTACTTGAATAAATATTTATTCAAATAATTATAATTATTCGAATAAATTTATTTATTCGAATATTATTATTTATTCGAATAAATATTATTATTCGAATAAATATTAATATTCGAATAATTACAGTTATTCGAATTATTCAATAAATTTAGTCATTCGGCGAAAATTCGAATAGCTTTATGCCAATCCTAATTATTTGAATATTATTTGAATAAGAATCCGTAAGCTCTAATCACCGGGTCATGAGAAAATGCACTGTCAAATAGATAATACACTTGAAATTGGTTTGATTTATATCAAACCAATTTCAGGTGCATCACCTATTTGATAATATATTTTCTTATATGATTTTTATGATTTTTATCTCATTGGAATCGTCTTAAAGAGATGAACAGTTTGGTAGTAAAATTATTTAAAATGGACCAGTAGATCAAAAATTATTTAGCTTTAAAGTTTTTAAAAAAATAAGCTTTTTTTATAAATTCCAAAAATCAGAGCATATGTTTTATAAAGGTTTAAAATTAACTATTTTTATTAATAAACATAAAATTTGGCCACTATAATTTTGGTCAGAATTACTATAATGCTGGCCAGAATTACTAGAATTATAAAAATATTTTTAAAAATATTTTTAAAAAAGTTTTTAAAAATAATTTTGCTAAATTTTTTTTTTTTTATTCATAAAATTTTTTTGCAATTCTATTGACTCTGATCCAATTTCTGACCCAATACTAAATTAAAATATTCAAATTTTTTACTTGTTATACTATTTTTTTTATTCACAAAATTTTCTGCAATTTTATTGGCTCTGATCCAACTTTTGACCAACACAAAATTTGGCTGCATATATAGGACTAGTTGATTTAAAGGTTCCTACACTATAGTACAGTCAAACCTCCATATAGAAACAAGTTTACAAAATGCATTTAGGAAGGTTTGCATCTAAAAAGAGCTAATTAAATTGCAGCTTTAAAAATTAGATTATCAAGTTTGTATAATTTCTACTAAAAACTATATAATCTATCTTAAATACTAAAATTTGATTGGCTATATGCGTTTAGAAATGTTAGTATTATATAAAAGTTATTTAAAAGAATGTGCATTTACAGAATATAGAATATTCATTACTATTAATTTAGCACTAATAACATTTTATGGACAAGAAAAAACTGTAGATACTGCATTTATGAAGATTGCATTTATGAAGATTTGACTTAATCCAATTTTAACACTTTTAGTACCATTCGAACCATCTCATTAAAAGAAATCAAATACAGTTGTTTTGCATTTATATTAACCTATTTGGACTACTATTATATTCATGTTGATATAATATCAATAAGAATTTATATTAAAGTTGATATATATAAGAGGATTTTAATATATAAAAATTTATAAAAATTTGGTTTGTGGCTTAGATTGATATTAATGAGGGTGATATTAATGAGGATCAACTGTTGTACCAAAATTATTAAATTTGGTCCACTATTTGATAAGATAGTTTGATGTTTATAAAATTTATTTAAATAGGATTTTCTTGTGATTTAGTAATTGAAACTTACCGATTTTAATAACATTCAATCTATCTTATCAAGTTGAATCAAATAGTACCAAAATCATTAAGTTTCAATTACTAGATTACAAGTTATTGCATAATTTGTCAAATTTTCTAGAGTTCCAGATCTTTACAAATTTGCACTATATTTATTTTCCCAGTACTAGTATCCTACAAACCCTTTGTATATATGCAAGTATTTGTTTTTTTGATTCTACTATTATTAAAATATCATCTAAATCAACAATTATTTGATGCTCTAGGCTCTTAATACTTCTATTACTGTCTTAGAACCTTAGTGAATATCAAAAAACTTGTTGTCAAACCAAAGAGCAATACTGTAAAAAAATACTATATATTGCAGAAATCAAAAAAAGGCCTATAAATTGTAAGCAAGAGACATATAATGAAAGCACTTTTTATGTCTATTTGAGTTATAAATTTTTTGGTTTTAATAGTATTTTTACTAAGTAAACTTCTTCTATTTTAAAATGTTTATATAATATGAATATATTTAATTTTTTAAGATTTATTACTGGACATACTTTACTTGTTTATTTTGGAATTAAAATAATTTTAGATAAAATGAGATTTATTCAAAAAAATTTTTTTGGGCTAAAAGCTTTCTTATTTAGATATATATATGTCTAGTATCTCTATATCTTATAAAGTAATATTTGCTATAACAAGACTTGTTACTTTAGTAGAGATAGTTTTGTTTATAATACATCAGCAAAAAAGTTATGCGTAAGCCTCTATAAGTTTTTATGCGAGAGTAAACTTACAAAAAACTTATGATTAGTTCAGAGAATTACATAGGTACAATAATTACAAAAGTTTATGCTATAGTAACTTCAGAGTATTATAAAAGTGTAATAATTACGAACATTTATAGTATCCCTTAGATTGTAGTAGAACACAGGCAAATTTGTCTGCGTTTTTGCACTTTTTTAGCTCTGATTTACTTTTTTAAAATACTAAAATAATTAAATAAAACTTAGTACAATTATATTTGAAAATAAGGATTACTTTTTTGCAAAATTAGTTTTTATATTATAAGAAAATAAATTATAGTTACATATAAGCTGAAAATAGATAATTTTAAGAAAAAATTTTTTTAAAAAATTTTATTACAATTTTTCTGCGATCTTATTTAGTTTTAGTTTTAGAACTATAGTTCTTAAGACAATATTGTAGTTTATATAAAGGATGACAACTTTCATTATTGCAACTTTAATGATTTACTTGTAAAAATTAAGACTTGTATATTTTTTTTATAGACGGGAACATATAAAATTTGAAAAAATCTAAAGAAAAATTTTAATAGTAAAAATGCCAATACAAGAACTTTAAACATTTATTATATTAAAGTTTTCTAATGATTTTAAAAAAATTTTATAACAAAGTTACTAAAACAAAACTTAAAGAATATTTTTTATTTAGAAAAGATATTGCTAAAATCAATATTTAAAATTTTATTAAAAATTTTAAAATCCGCAGGCAAATTTGCCTGTATTACAATCTAAGGGATAGTAAATTCGAAATATAGTAAAAATATTACGATCAACAAACATTGAAAACTTGCAGAAACTGGTACAAGTTTGTGTAAATCAATGAGATATTACAATTAATTAATAATAATATTCATATAATCATGCTTTTTGCAAATTTTTTAAATGTTTTACAGGATTTTGCAAGCTTTTGCAAATTTTTGCAATTTATTATAAAATTATTTTTTTTTTTATATATTATATTTTAAATTTTTAATCAATATTACATATTATTATTATATATTATTATATATTCTTTACAAAAAAAAAAACAAAAAACAAAACTGTAAGCAAACTAAATAAAAAAAATAAACAAAGCCCCAAATCTCCATTTTCCTGAAGTAAGAGTTTGTGTTCTTGCAATTTAGAAATCGTCAAAGGTTTTTGCAAAGTGCCAGAATAAATAAAAAAATAAAAATTAAAGAAATAGGTAAAAAGAAACAAACAAAAAAAAAATAAAAATATAAGCAAACTAAATAAAAAAACAAAAACCCAAATCTCCATTTCTTTGAAGTAGAGTTCATGACAGAAATTGCTAAAATCAAGTTGTATATATTTTTGCAAAGTTTTAGAAAAGTTTGGGTTTGCTTGCAAATAGTTAAAAAAGCCTATATTATTTTTCTTGCAAAGTGCCAGAATAAGATAATTAATAAAAAAATAAAAAAAAAACAAAAACAAAAACAAAAAAAAACAAAAAAACATTAAATGAAAAAATAAATAAAGCACTAAATAAATCTTTATTTCTCTAAAGAAGCATTTTTGAATTTAGAAGTTGTTTGGTGAAATCAATTGTGTGTTCTTACAAAGTATCAAAAGGCTGAGTTGGCTTGTACAAAGTGTCAAAATGTCGTTAGATTTCTTGCAAAGTACCAAAAAGGTAGAATTAGTGTTTTTTGTAAAAATAAAATAAAAAAAATTAAAACCAAAAATGAAACTAAAAAAAATGAAACAAACCCCAAAAAAAAAACAAACTGAAAATAAAAAACAATATAAAATTTATAGAAAATCTAAATTATAAACAAAACAAATAAACAAGATCTAATCTGATCTTGTAATACAATCATCGAAATATTTTGAAAATAATAATCAAACACACCCTTGGTACAATCCAGGCTACAAATCTACTGATCTAGCTTGGTTTTCCAGTTCTAAAATATTTTGAAAGTATTTGAAATATTTTAAAAATATTCGATCTAAAATATTTTAAAATATATTTTACTTATCTTGTAGTGTGCAAAGTCTTTTAAAATATTTCACAATTTTTTTACGTATACTGTAAAAAAATCATAAACTTACATAAAAATTTATGTAAGTTTACAATTTTTTATGCACTATAAGAAAATCGTAAATTTACATAAAAATTTTACATAAGCTTATGATTTTCTTAAAGTGCGTAAGAAAATCGTAAATTTACATAAACTTTTTATATAAATTTACGATTTTTTTACACACTGTAAGACTTGCGCAGTTTTATACTAAATTTACATAAGTTTATAATTTTCTTACATACAGTAAAAACTTGTGAAAGTTTACATATATATATTTTTGCTGATACAGTTTATATTTATTCTTTACTATGTTCAAGACCTACAATTTTCTAATTGTTTTTACTAAAGTTGTTGGTAAAACTAATTAATTTTACTAAAAAACTAGTACACCAATAGTGTACTATCAGTGTACTATTTAAAATTGATTAGTTTATTTATAAATATTAGTATACCAATTTTACTAGTTTCACCTAGTGCACCATCATCACTATTAAAAATTAGTTTTATTTGCAACTCTAGTTTCTACTACCTTATAGAACTAACTTAGTCATGTTTCAACTTGCAGCTTTATTAATATAGTTAAATTAGAAAATTGGTTTAGTAAAAATTTGTATTTCTGTTTTGGTTCTGCAAGTAACTTGTTATCTTTTATAGATTTTTGTAGTGAGTTTTTTTATCTCTTTATAGTTATAAATATATGCTAATAAAGTTTATTTTTATAAAACTAGCATAATTTTTGCTTGTGTATAATACAGTGATCGGAAGTAAATCACCGGAAATTTCCAGATCTACCGGGAATTTCATATACGTATGATAATCTTTTTTTTAACGTACATACGTCTTTTTTCACTTGTGTTTTTTTTTTAACACACAATTTTAATTGTTTTTGATGATAAAAAAACCCTCCCGCCAAGAATTAAGCCTAGAACAACGAAACCGTATTGCCGGCGCTTACCTGTGTGGTGTTAAACCACTTGACATTGCAAAAGTTTTTGATCTCCCGAAATCAACGGTGTATGACACTGTTAAGCGATATGAAGAGACAGGCTCAGAGCATCCGAACAAACGCCCTGGTCGCCCCGAAGCTCTCTCTGCGCGTGACAAACGCTCTTTAGTTCGTATTACAAAAAAAAATCGGAAGGAACCCTTGGCTGTCATCACTAACGAATTCAACGTCCAACATGATACGACGCTTACCACCAAAACTATTCGAAAGTACCTCCACAATTTAGGTTGGAGAAACTGTGTCGCCTGTCGAAAACCTCTTTTAGACAAAAGAAAAGCACTGGAGCGAAAAAAATGGTGCCGTGAACATTTAAAATGGGTAAATGAATGGCAAATGGTTGTTTTTACGGACGAGTCAAGGTTTTGTCTTCACAAAGCAGATGGTCGTGAAAGAACTTGGCGTCGAGTTAATGAAAAATATCATAAAGATTGTATAAATACGACTATGAAGTTTGGTGGTGGTTCTGTAATGTTTTGGGGCTGTTTTTGTTGGTGGGGCGTTGGACCGTTAGTAAGAATTAAGGGTAATATGAATTCGGATAGTTATGTTGATATTCTTGCAAAATATTTTATTCCTTGGGCAAATTCTTTAATGAAAAAACATCATGGTTAATTTTTCAACAAGATTTGGCTTCTATTCATACATCTACATATTCAGAATGGTGGATGAATTCGCATAATTTTAATATATTAAATTGGGCACCGTATAGCCCTGATCTTAACCCGATTGAAAATCTTTGGGAACGTCTTGATTCTGCAGTTCGTAACAGAAAACCCATGCCTACAAAGTTAGAAGAATTAGTTAAAATTATAGAAGAGGAATGGTATAACTTATCAATTGAATATATTCGTTCACTTATCTGTAGTATGCCAAATCGAGTAAAGACAATATATAAAGCCCGAGGATGGTACTGTAAATATTAAATAACCCAGGGTTTTTTTTTTTTAGGAATGTAAATATAAATATTTTATTTTATTTTATATAATTATTTTGTAATTATATAAAATATAATAAAATAAAAATCGTACGTAAAATTTGGCCTCTTATGTGTTACCTATAAAATTTCCGGTGATTTACTTCCGATCACTGTAGTCAAGTATAATGTTAAAAAATTTTCAGGATAATAATTTTAATTAAAAAATTTGCAAGTTATAATACATATATGCTTTATGTAAAAGATAGTATTTACTTCTAAACTAATATTTGTATTTTACAATTAGTATTTTTAATTACTATATAAAAAAATTTTTTGTTATTTTATATTTTTATACTATCTATATTTTTTTTATACCAAAACCTTTAAAGTATTTTATTTTAAAAATTTTAAAATAGTGTTTTAAGACTATTGACAAAATCAAACTTGAAATTTTGATTAGTTGAAATTTATATTATTATTTGTATAAACTTAATGCCAAAATTCTTTTGCTATATATTTAATATTTAATTATTCTTGTCTATCTATAGATTGAATTGTTATAATCTATTTAAAATACTAAACCAAATTTGCTTTAAACCATATTCAAACCCAATTATTGCTTAGAAGTTTTTTTTATATATTTTAATATAGCCTATTAATAATAGCTAAATGGTATTTAATTTTCTTTAGAAAATGTAAAGAGCCTAATTTTCACTTTATTCTTATTTTTTAACTAGATATTATTTTAAGAATTGATAATAAAATATTGGTTACAGTTTTAATATAAAATATAATTTTGAATTATATTAGAGAACAAAAACTATTGAGGTTTAAAGCTTTAATAATTAGATTTTAATTTTATAGTTTTCTTTAAAAATTTATAAAATATATCTATATATATTATATCAGCAAAATTTAAGAAGTAATATATATCGATAGTAATCTTCTAGATTACAATTGATAAGTAAGATTTCTGCCAAGTATTATTATTATTGATTATTAATAATATATAACAAAAAAAAAACTCTCTCTGTTTCACTTATACAAAAACTTTATCCAACTTTTCTGCTCAAAAAATCTCTATAACTTAGAAATTTATTAAGTTAACCTATTTTTATTTTCAAAAAATCTTGATCTACACACAAATTTAGAATACGTGATATTTTACTGACAATTATTTTACTGATAGCTCACTTAGCCAATATCACACCAAGTAACAATTTACTAAAAATATATATACCTGCAACTAATAAAATGCTAAACCTAACCCTATGTGATGTCGACTAAATGAACTTTCAGTTAAATGATTGTTGGTGAAGTAACCAGCACCACAAATTTATATATAATAGCTAGTAGTATATTTATGTACGAATTGGGACAAAAAAATCGTACCCTCGTCATTCGAGTGACGAACATTTTGCATTTGCTTCGTTAAAAATGCATTTTGCTTTTCAATCCTCACTCGAACCCTTTCTTTTATACTGACAGAAAACCTAACTGTCGTCATTTGAGTGACGAACGATTTACATTTGCATCGTCAGAGATGAAATATATATAGCATTCTGCTTTTCGATCGTCACTCAAAGGCTCTTCTCTATCTAATTTAATTACTAATTAGCTTTCTAACACTAAGGAGCATACACCTAAGGTGTGTGTGACGCAGTAGCGGAGCATAGTTATCTTATTTGATTCCTATTTGGCTTTCTATACTGGAGAAGCATACAAATTCATATTAAAAAGGATCAATGACGATAGATTTACGCTCACATCGTCACTCGAATAATGATAAATTTATGCTCGTGTCGTCATTAATAGCAAATCAAAAAAAAGTTGGGACAAATTGGGTACCAAAAATATGGTTATATAGCAAAAATAGTAAAAAAGTTGGGACAAATTGGGTACCAAAAATTATGTATCTATTTTCCTTTTATAATACTTTTGATAATGCCTACCAACATAATAGCTTCTAATATGGTCAGGACATCTACCGCTTTTAGACCGAGTAGGTTTACCACAATCAGTACAAGGATAATGCCTAATAGCATTTTTATGAAGCCAACACCCTTTAGGATTCATACATGACCGACTACATATCTCTCCAGTATATAAAAGGAAATCGCAAATATATTCACCTAACTGCATTTTTATATATGCCTAGTACATATTAAGTTTCAAATTGAACAAAAATATTAATAAGTAACAGATAAGGAATTTCGTACCAGCACCTATATATATTTAAATGTCAACTACTACTCAATCTACTAACCTACCATCTTTAGAGATCGAAACCTCTTTTCCATCATGGCAAGATATCGAAAATTCAATAATTGATATATTAAGAGCAGGAAACTTTTATAACAAGGATAGAAATAAAGGATTCATAGATTATTATAAAAAGCAACTTGATGAATTGCATAAATCAGAAGATCAAGAGCAATATATTATAATCAAAGCCAAATCACTTCTTCCCAATGAAGAAATATATGATACAAAAATAAAAGCATTCTCTAATTCTTATTATAAAAGTGAACCAAAAATCAGACAAGCTATTTTAAACTATTTCAAACTAATTTACAAAATTGCTAAAGAGTACTTTATAACAGAAGAAGAAAGAGAAGAGGAATTTCAAGCATGGCTCAACTCGTAAGCACCCACTGAGGAGGTAATTGCACATCCTTTATGATTTGAAGCTCTTCTTTAACAAAAGATCGCTTCGGACCATTGCTCTTATCATCTTCGAGCCAGTATAAGATAGGCTGATTTTTTTGTACCAAAGATTCCTTAATATGATAAATTTGAGGAGACCAGTTCATATCAGTCGCATGCTTAAATCCACCTTCTAACTCACCAGGTTCAAGTAAATATCTTATAGGAGTATTATAAAATAGCTTGGATTCATCAAAGCCCATGGATCCATTGCGTAATTTAGAAGATGACGAAATAATTTGTTTTATTTTTATAGCTTTAGCAGGGGCCATGCCAATTAATCTAGTTACTGAATTATTAAGATTATCAATAATTATATAAAGATTTCTAACCCAAGCCCTCGATCTCTTAGATATAGGCAATAATAAATCTGAAGCATCTTGCAATCGAAACAATTTTTCTGCCAAAGTACAATTAAATCTTTCAACAATAGCCTGGGATCTATGAGACATGCCAATCTTAATTTTAACATTATATTTTCTATTAATTCTTTGCAATAAGATTTAAATTCTGAACCAGGATCGACCATTAATGATTTAGGCCAAATAAAAGGGCACTTGGAATTACTATAAACTTTTTTAAAAGCTTTAGGCACATTACTAGATGTCTTATCTGTTAAAGGAACTGCCCACTTATATCTGGAAGCAACATCAACTATACATAAACAAAATTTATATACTTTGTTATTAATTATATCATGAGGCATATAAAGAATATCAGCTTGATGGCATTCATTAGGAAACTGTATGCTATTAAATGAAGCTCTAGGAATAAGTCTTGGCCGAGGCTTATGAATTTGAAATAAAGCTTGTTTTTCAAGCCAATCACGTACTTCATCCTCAACAAAGTCGAACCCAGCCTTTAGAGAAGCTTCATACAATTTTTTCGCAGTTCTTTGATAGCCATTAGGTTGATAATAAATTTTACGCAAAGCAATAAATATATCTAATTCATGAGCTTTTTCAGAATCTACATGAATAATAGGAATAGATAACATCTTTTCTTATTATAGTTTAAAAAAAGATGTCATTGCTAGAAAATATATCATCTAGTAGAATTAATCAATTTAAAAGCGATTTATTAGCAATACAAGATCGAGTCTGCAAATTACAACAGGATCTTGTCTTAAAAGAGGATTATATTAAATATCTCGAAAAAGAAATCTTAATTCGTGATGAGGACCTAGACCCATTGCGATCAGAAATTTCTAATCTTAAAGAAAAGTTAGAAAAGGCACTCCAAAATTCTGAGAGCCAAGAAAAGTACATTGATTATATAGAAAAGCAGTTAGTAATTTTTCAGGATGAAATTGACAAGCTTAATGAAAAAATTCTTGTTTTGTATAATAATATAGATATGGCGCAACCACCAGGATCACCCCGATCCCCCGATCCCCTCTAACATTATCTCTACCCGAAAATCAAGCTACGATCCAGAACTATAGAATTCAACGAGAGATTAACAATATTAGACAGTATTTTCAAAGCCCAATTACAATAGCACCTACAATAAATGGTATTGTAGATAATCTTAATATGATTTCTGATGCAGGTAAAAGATTAGAAAGATTGGTACTAGAAATATATCTACGAGCAAATGCTCGAGCAATTAATGCTGAAAATCGAGTAACGAACTTGCAGACCCAGATAATAAATTTGCAAACCCAGTTAGCCAATCCACAGGCCCAGTTTGACGATTTACAAACCCAGTTAGCTACACTTCAAAATGACTATGATCTTCTTCACCAGGCTTATGAGGCCCACAGAACACAGCATAATATATTTAAATCTCGAGAACTTGATAGACGAATTACAATTTGTGCACAAAAAAGGCAAATATTAGAATTGCTTCTAGAAAAATTTGCATTAAGATTCAAAAACAGGCGAACTCATCAGCAACTACAAGATTGTAAGACAGATAGGGCAATTACTACATACCTCTTAAATCTTACAAAAAATCAATACAGCAAATGGAAAAATAAATGCAAAACTCTAAAAAATGATCTATTACTTGCTGATATTCAACTGGATAACAAGTAGAGTAAGTGGAAAAATTGGGCATAAAATTCAGAACAATTAATTAATAATTTGAATTAGCAAATTTTTGCACTTCAGAATAATCAACCTATAAATAACCAATATAGAGGAATGGCAGGATACCCACCTCCAAATTTTTATGGCTATCTCGATAAGGATTCAGAAGAATTTATTGATTCTTTTCGCTCATATCTTGTGGCTGTAGGAATTGATGTAACAGCTGGACATGCTCACAGAATTCGAGCACATGGTCTTTTTAAAATATGTCTCAAAGGTGATGCTAAAGATTGGTATGAAGGAACTCTTCGAAGAAAAATTAGGAATTGAGAAATTTATTAAACAATACTGGACAAGCTACTTTAGCTTTGGCTCAAGGCCGAACAGCGGTACAACTTGGTGCAAATTTAAGACATGGTGCTATGGGCCAGGCCGGAAATATTGTTATTCCAGCTCATACAGTATTTGATGAAGACTGGTCATTTGCTGATGGGCGCCCAACAGATCGATTACCCAATGCGCCAAATGCTAATACAGGCAATAGTGTAGTTGTAGTTGGAATCATGCTTGGACAAACAATATACTTCTTCAAGACCAACTATCCTACAGTTACTGCAGAAAAACAGCGAATGCTCTTTGGGTCAACAGTTCAAGGCAATGATCCTATAGGTCGATTTTATTCTAAGTTACGTAAACTTGCTAGGCTTGCTGGTATTGATGAACAACAAATTCGATTACAATTTATTCGTGGTATTTCTCCTGATAATCAATTAGAAATTCGACGCATTGGAATTAACAGGCCTGTATCTGAATTGCTTACAGAACTCGAAGAAATTGAGAGATATAAAACAGAGCAATTATCTGGTGCATATTCTATTCCAAAATCTGCTATAGAGCGTCAACAGCAATTTTATTCTAATGCGGATATTGACAAGCTTGTAAAAGAACAAATAGCTTCCAGAGAAAAACAAAGTCTAGCCTCAAAGAAGCGCATCTTTGAAGCAAAGTCAAAACAAGTATCTCAAGTTGATCCTAATACTGAAGCAGTTAGACAATTTATAGAGATTATGAAGCAAGCTAAAAAGACTTTAGCTAAAAAGCCTGGTCCTGGTAAAGAAAAAGCAGATAAGATTCATATAGATCGATTCTTAAATGACCTTGTAAAAGATGATCCTGATCCTGATCCTAATAGTTTTTATAATGATGATGATCCTATTGAAGATATTCGTAAACAATTAGAAGACCTTCATATCAATCAAACTAAAATTGCTAAAACTATAAAAAAAATTTCTAGTAAGCCTAAATCTTCTCGATGCAAGACTAAATCAAAATCAAAATCTAAGACCCAAAAAAAGAAATCATCAGGTCGATCAAAGCATGTTAATGCCCATATAATTTCTGATAAATCATCTTCAGACTCTAGTGAAAATGATACAACATCAAGTGAAAATGAACTTGAAACCAATACCTTGTCATATTCACAAAGCAAATCGGGATCTTCTGAATCATCTGAAAACGAGTCTAGTAGTTCAGAAAGCGATTCAGATGAATATGAAGTCAATGCTACAAAAAAAAAATAAGTTTTTCTAATACCAAAAGCTCAAAGAAGCGCAAAAGTGCCAGATCAAAAACTTCTAGCAAAAAATCTAGTAACACTTCTTCTGATAAAAAGAGCAGTAAAGATATTAGGTTACTTAAAATTCCTACAGATAATATTACCCTAAATGCATTTTTCGCTATTTTACGATCAATGGTTGATTCATTTACTCGTACACAACCTAAAGAAGTATCTATTAATGGATATAATATGATTAATGCCGAATTCATTGCACTAAAAGATCCTGTTCTAAATCATTTTACTTCAAATTTCTCAGACAAGGAACGAGAAAAGTTCTGGAATGAGATTACTATGGTATTCTCTCATATTTTACAACCAATATCTGATCTAATTCGAATTGTTTCCCAGCAAACAAATGTACTACCCCAAACAGCCCCAGAGGGCTCGTAATCAGAGGCAGAAATTTCATGGCCCAACCCTATAGAAATTAATTTTATTCGTAAAATTATTCCCAATGATGTCGCTACTATATATTGCAAGATTAGCTCGCCATTAGGAAAAATTGTACAAGTGTTTTCCGCCATGATAGATAGTGGGGCAAATTGCTCAGTTATCTCAAAAGGCCTTATAAAACTATTGGGAGCAGAAGTAGATAAAAATAAAAAACCTTCTATTAAATGGCGTAATAATTCCTTAGAGTCTTCAGGTATATCTTACAACATTTCAGTTATGGTTGGTCAGGGAGAAAATAGTTGTACAATCTCTTAAGACTTCCCGGTCATGAATGATGATAAACCCTGGATATTATTGGGTACACCTTGGCTTGATCGAGCTGGATGGGAGCCCATTGTCAAGCGTGAATTCAAGCTAATTCATAAAGGTAAAGTAATTACTATACCTCTTTCAGTACATAAGTCCCAGAGAGAGATATTTAAACCGGAAATCAACCTGACTTTTCACAAGCAAGATTCGGTCCAAGTATCTACTGATTCTTCTAGACCCGAAGGGTTATTGCTTCGCAGGCCCAAAGGGGCAATCCTAAAGGGTCATAGTTCATCTAGTAAGGATAACAATATATTATTAGAGAAATGGCATGCTCCTGCAGGTTTTAGCCCAGATTTTAGCATATCTAGTGAGGATGATTTCTTGCAAAGCAAGTCATTAGATAATAAATCAAAGATTCAAGACTTTACCTCTTCTCTGAATCATGACCTGGGTCTAGACTCGAAAAGCCAATGCCCTGCAATAAAAAAAAAATAATTAATAAATCAAAAGTTCGAGATATTTCTATATGGGAAAAATGTATAAATCAATTCTTCTCTGAATTATAACCCTTTAAATCTAGATATATCAGGATATAACCTACCATCTTTCTCTTCTAATGCATGAATAAGATTAAATATAGTACCATCTCGGATATATTTTTTCAATGTAATTTCAAATAAATTTTTAGCTCTATTATTCATATCTATTTTAATTTGATTGTATTCTATATCTTTCTGTTGCTTAATAGTTTTTAAGGTTTCCTCAGTAGATTTAATAAATTCTTGACATAAATTATCTGTAGCTTCTTTGATTCTAGCATTAACCTCTTCTTCAGAGTATAATGGAGCAATATTAGTATTATAAAGCAAGCTATTAAAGGAAGAATCAGAAATTCGAAATTTTGTCTCTTCTTCTAATCCTGACTTTTCGGAATTTGAAACTGGTATTACTATACAATGAGACTTTGTCTCTACTTCTATTGTAGGATTATATCGAGATTTTTTATTTCTTTGATATCTATCAACTTCATGTTTTAAAAATGCCTCTATAATAGGGTTAATACTACTGGCTTCACTTTCTGATAATGGATTTTTTTT
>QKWP01000381.1:173921-239605 GCA_003550325.1 Gigaspora rosea | reverse complement strand
CCATGATTGAAATATATTAATACTGGTAATATAATCTTCTACTATCTCTTCTGGTATTATTCCTGATTGCAATATTTTGATTAATTTCTTTGCAGAATTTCGTATTATATGACCTCCTGCGAGAAAGTCTTGATATTGTTCTACTTCTTTTTCTATTGCTTTAATAAATTCTCCAGCAGGATCGTTACCTCTAATTTTTACTGGCACTTTGGTTTTGCTATCACTACGCCTAATTATATAATCAAATGATATAACTTTATATTCTTGGATTGCTTTCGTTTGTGATCCTTGATTTTTTTCAATCAGAGTGGAGAGTGTTTCAGCATCTGCTGTACAAATAAAAGATGAATCTAACATTCGCTCATATCGTCTAAATTTATATATATTCTTACCTTCCAATGGCATTACTGTTCTTTGGACTGGAGTATTAATTCCTTCACAATCTTTCATATGCTGGGCATCAATCTTGGGGTCATGGGTTCGATGGCTTACACAATAATCACAAATATATAACCTTCTATTGTGTTTAGTTGTATATCCAGCTAATTTTCCTAATCCTTCTCTTCTTTGAATCAAACAATAATGTTGAGATGGTTCTCCTGTTTCGGGATCATCTCCAGTAATTAATAAAAGCCTAATCAATTTATGTGGTTGACAATTCTCTTCTTTATGATTACATCTATCATGTACTTTGGATTTAGATGCAATTCTAATTGGAATAAGTTCCTTTTTACTCTATCCATAAATTGATACTGATATAGACGGATTCTGTTTCTCAAATTTTTCCATTGTATCATTATCAGCTTTTACTGGAAATTGAATCCCTTTAAAATTTAACTTATCTAAATAAGGATTTTGATTTTGAGGGCGCTCTCGATGATAGGGAGCTGGATATAAATCTTCTAAAATACATCGTTCAAAGCATCGATTATCTTCATTCTTAATATTAATAATTCCATTATTTCGTTTTGGTATTCCTTTTGGTAATGGAAGATGAGAACTAGCAGCTAATGGAACAAAGATTGGCATTTCAATATTTACTTCTTCCGATACTTCATAAACCCAGCCTGAGCCATCAACAATATAAGTTTCTATTCGATTTTCAATATCCCATATAAGTTCATCTACAATTCTTGGAATATCTTCTTTAGCAGTTACTACTACTGCTTTATTTTTGAATGGAACTTCTTTATAATCTTTTTCTCCATTATCTTCTTCTATTTTATCATCAAATAACCCCTGTTGATAATTTGCTGATCGACTCATTTTTCCTCTAAGGCATAATCGTGTTTTGAACCCATGCGTGAAGTTAAATTGATTATTGAAAATATTTATTATTTGTTCCCTAAGTACCCCAAGAGTATTGATAGGGTCTTGTGCATATATGCTTTCTTTCTCTATCTCAACTTTATAATGATCATCTAATAATTCACATCCAGAACTAATAATATCTGTTTGATAAAATTGTGGAATAGGTTCTAATATACCTAATGCTTCAAAATATTCTCTTTTAGCTTCTGGTGATGGAATAGTTTCTGCAATTTCTGGAGGATCAAATAATCCCAATGCATTAAGAAATTCTATTTCTGGATTAGGTATCTGTATAGGATTTTGGAAAAGTTTACATGGATTTTTTCGTTCTAGATGTATACGAAGTTTCGCTAATTTAGGAAAATCTTTTCTACATCTATTACAAGTATGTACTACCATAATAAAATAATAGCATGAATTTGTATATGGGTGCTGGTACGAAATTCCTTATCTGTTACTTATATAATATTTTTGTTCAATTTGAAACTTAATATGTACTAGCCATATATAAAAATGCAGTTAGGTGAATATATTTGCGATTTCCTTTTATATACTGGAGAGATATGTGGTCGGTCATGTATGAATCCTAAAGGGTGTTGGCTTCATAAAAATGCTATTAGGCGTTATCCTTGTACTGATTGTGGTAAACCTACTCGGTCTAAAAGCGGTAGATGTCCTGACCATATTAGAAGCTATTATGTTGGTAGGCATTATCAAAAGTATTATAAAAGGAAAATAGATACATAATTTTTAGTACCCAATTTGTCCCAACTTTTTTACGATTTTTGCTATATAACCATATTTTTGGTACCCAATTTGTCCCAACTTTTTTTTGATTTTGCTATTAATGACAACATGAGCATAAATTTATCATTATTCGAGTGACGATGTGAGCGTAAATCTATCGTCATTGATCCTTTTTAATATGAATTTGTATGCTTCTCCAGTATAGAAAGCCAAATAGTAATCAAATAAGATAACTATGCTCCACTTCGCTCTGCTACTGCGTCACACACACCTTAGGTGTATGCTCCTTAGTGTTAGAAAGCTAATTAGTAATTAAATTAGATAGAGAAGAGCCTTTGAGTGACGATCGAAAAGCAGAATGCTATATATATTTCATCTCTGACGATGCAAATGTAAATCGTTCGTCACTCAAATGACGACAGTTAGGTTTTCTGTCAGTATAAAAGAAAGGGTTCGAGTGAGGATTGAAAAGCAAAATGCATCTTTGACGAAGCAAATGCAAAATGTTCATCACTCGAATGACGAGGGTACGATTTTTTTGTCCCAATTCGTACATAAATATACTACTTAGCTAAACTTAACAAGAAAATTTACTTGTTGGCCTTTAGGCCTTCCAAACTGGTTTTTCTTAAGTTTTTTTAAAAACTATTTTTTAACCTTTATTTACAAACTTAGAAAAAGTTCTATACCAAAATTTTCTCTTCAAAACAAGCTATAATAGATTACTATAGCTTTAAAATTAACAAAGTTATTTTATGGATATCGACCTCAGAGACAAGGTCTACCAACCTGGCCGCCGGATTGGTACTGGAGGAAAAGGACCTATGTTATAGAAGTAGGTACCAGGAGGAGAAAAACTATAATGGCACCTAATGCCGAGTAGATCGACCCTTCTGGGCCAACTGGATTGGAAGTCTGGGACGTATCGGTAAAAGACCGATAAAAAAGTGATAGTTGGTACTGGGGTTGGAGCGAACCTTACAAGAGCAGAAGTAGGTAATGGTAGCGGTTAGGTATTCCCTGACTGCAAGTTGCTTGCCTCGGTGAGTACATAAGTTACCGAAGTGTAGGTAATACCTGTGTAGGACAGAGACTGCTCTACCAAGTGTACCATGAGGATAAATTAGTCCTAAGGGGATGTAGTTAGCATTTGGAACTGTCTTGTCTTCGACTGACTAATGTATCGGAGGGCTGTGCCAGTGATATAAGTAGGATTGGCATGTGAAGCTTGGACCAGAGGGTTTAAATAGGCAATCACCTAGTTGGGTTGTAGGTATGGCAACTAGTGTAGAACCTTCAGGCGGACTACTTCAATTAGACAACCAAAAGTTGTATGTGTGGCTAGTTGTACTCTCATTCAATATAACTCAATTATGGGTGCCCAAAGAGGCGCTCTTGATCCACAGGCTTGATTAAATAAACTCTCACCCAGAGCGGTAACTTTGACATAAGAAAATAAAAAAAAACAAAGTTATTTTAAAATTTGTCTCAACTTTTTCAACTTTTATTTTTTTCTTTTTATTTTTGGAAGGTGGTCACTTCACCGACAATCATTTCACCNTTGCCATCACTACGCCTAATTATATAATCAAATGATATGACTTTATGTTCTTTAATTGCTGTCGTTTTTGATCCTTGATTTTTTTCAATCAGAGTGGAGAGAGTTTTAGCATCTGTTGTACAAGTAAAAGGTGCATCTAACATTCGTTCATATCGTCTAAATTTATATATGTTCTTGCCTACCAATGGCATTACTGTTCTTTGGACTGTAGTATTAATTCCTTCACAATCTTTCCTATGCTGAGCATCAATCTTGGGATCATAGGTTCGATGGCTTACACAATAATCACAAACATATAACCTCCTATTGTGTTTAGTCGTATATCCAGCTAATTTTCCTAATCCATCTTTTTCTTGAATCAAACAATAATGTTGAGATGGTTCTCCTGTTTCGGGGTCATCTCCAGTAATTAATAAAAGCCTAATCAATTTACGTGGTTGACAATTCCCTTCTTTATGATTACATCTATTATGTACTTTGGATTTAGATGCAATTCTAATTGGAATAAGTTCCTTTTCACTCCACCCATAAATTGATACTGATATTGACGGATTCTGTTTCTCAAATTTCTCCATTGTATCATTGTCAGCTTTTACTGGAAATTGAATTCCTTTGAAATTTAACTCTCCTAAATGAGGATTTTGATTTTGAGGTCGCTCTCGATGATAAGGAGCTGGATATAAATCTTCTAAAATACATCGTTCAAAGCATCAATTATCTTTATTCTTAATATTAATAATTCCATTATTTCGTTTAGGTATTCCTTTAGGTAATAGAAAATGAGAAGTAGCAGTTAATGGAACAAAGATTGGCATTTCAATATTTACTTCTTCCGATACTTCATAAACCCATCCTGAGCCTTCAACAATATAAGTTTCTATTCGATTTTCAATATCCCAAATAAGTTCGTCTACAATTCTTGGGATATCTTTTTTAGCAGTTACTACTACTGCTTTATTTTTGAATGGAACTTCTTTATAATCTTTTTTTCTATTATCTTCTTCTATTTTTTCATCAAATAACCCCTGTTGATAATTTGCTGATCGACTCATTTTTCCTCTGAGGCATAATCGTGTTTTGAACCCATGCATGAAGTTAAATCGATCATTAAAAATATTTATTATTTGTTCCCTAAGTACCCCAAGAGTATTGATAGGGTCTTGTGCATATACGCTTTCTTTTCCTATCTCAACTTTATAATGATCATCTAATAATTCACATCCGGAACTAATAATATCTGTTTGATGAAATTGTGGAATAGGTTCTAATATTCCTAATGCTTCAAGATATTCTCTTTCAGCTTCTGGTAATGGAATAGTCTCAGCAATTTCTGGAGAATCAAATAATCCCAATGCATTAAGAAATTCTATTTCTGGATTAGGTATCTGTATAGGATTTTGGGAAAGTTTACATGGATTTTTTCGTTCTAAATGTATACGAAGTTTCGCTAATTTAGGAAACTCTTTTCCACATCTATTACAAGTATGTACTACCATAGTAAAATAATAGCATGAATTTGTATATGAGGGCTGGTACGAAATTCCTTATCTGTTACTTATTAATATTTTTGTTCAATTTGAAACTTAATATGTACTAGCCATATATAAAAATGCAGTTAGGTGAATATATTTGCGATTTCCTTTTATATACTGGAGAGATATGTGGTCGGTCATGTATGAATCCTAAAGGGTGTTGGCTTCATAAAAATGCTATTAGGCGTTATCCTTGTACTGATTGTGGTAAACCTACTCGGTCTAAAAGCGGTAGATGTCCTGACCATATTAGAAGCTATTATGTTGGTAGGCATTATCAAAAGTATTATAAAAGGAAAATAGATACATAATTTTTAGTACCCAATTTGTCCCAACTTTTTTACGATTTTTGCTATATAACCATATTTTTGGTACCCAATTTGTCCCAACTTTTTTTTGATTTTGCTATTAATGACAACATGAGCATAAATTTATCATTATTCGAGTGACGATGTGAGCGTAAATCTATCGTCATTGATCCTTTTTAATATGAATTTGTATGCTTCTCCAGTATAGAAAGCCAAATAGAAATCAAATAAGATAACTATGCTCCACTTCGCTCTGCTACTGCGTCACACACACCTTAGGTGTATGCTCCTTAGTGTTAGAAAGCTAATTAGTAATTAAATTAGATAGAGAAGAGCCTTTGAGTGACGATCGAAAAGCAGAATGCTATATATATTTCATCTCTGACGATGCAAATGTAAATCGTTCGTCACTCAAATGACGACAGTTAGGTTTTCTGTCAGTATAAAAGAAAGGGTTCGAGTGAGGATTGAAAAGCAAAATGCATCTTTGACGAAGCAAATGCAAAATGTTCATCACTCGAATGACGAGGGTACGATTTTTTTGTCCCAATTCGTACATAAATATACTACTTAGCTAAACTTAACAAGAAAATTTACTTGTTGGCCTTTAGGCCTTCCAAACTGGTTTTTCTTAAGTTTTTTTAAAAACTATTTTTTAACCTTTATTTACAAACTTAGAAAAAGTTTTAGACCAAAATTTTCTCTTCAAAACAAGCTATAATAGATTACTATAGCTTTAAAATTAACAAAGTTATTTTATGGATATCGACCTCAGAGACAAGGTCTACCAACCTGGCCGCCGGATTGGTACTGGAGGAAAAGGACCTATGTTATAGAAGTAGGTACCAGGAGGAGAAAAACTATAATGGCACCTAATGCCGAGTAGATCGACCCTTCTGGGCCAACTGGATTGGAAGTCTGGGACGTATCGGTAAAAGACCGATAAAAAAGTGATAGTTGGTACTGGGGTTGGAGCGAACCTTACAAGAGCAGAAGTAGGTAATGGTAGCGGTTAGGTATTCCCTGACTGCAAGTTGCTTGCCTCGGTGAGTACATAAGTTACCGAAGTGTAGGTAATACCTGTGTAGGACAGAGACTGCTCTACCAAGTGTACCATGAGGATAAATTAGTCCTAAGGGGATGTAGTTAGCATTTGGAACTGTCTTGTCTTCGACTGACTAATGTATCGGAGGGCTGTGCCAGTGATATAAGTAGGATTGGCATGTGAAGCTTGGACCAGAGGGTTTAAATAGGCAATCACCTAGTTGGGTTGTAGGTATGGCAACTAGTGTAGAACCTTCAGGCGGACTACTTCAATTAGACAACCAAAAGTTGTATGTGTGGCTAGTTGTACTCTCATTCAATATAACTCAATTATGGGTGCCCAAAGAGGCGCTCTTGATCCACAGGCTTGATTAAATAAACTCTCACCCAGAGCGGTAACTTTGACATAAGAAAATAAAAAAAAACAAAGTTATTTTAAAATTTGTCTCAACTTTTTCAACTTTTATTTTTTTCTTTTTATTTTTGGAAGGTGGTCACTTCACCGACAATCATTTCACCAAAAGTTCACTTAGCCGACATCACATAGGGTTAGGGTTAGGGTTTTATTAGTTGCAGGTATGTATTTTTAGTAAATTGTCACTTGGTGTGATGTCGGTGAAGTGAGCTGTCGGTGAAATGATTGTCAGTGAAATAACACGTATCCTTATTTTTTACCCTAAAAAACTACTTAAATTCGTTTTTTGTGTAACTCTCTACTGTGTAACCCACATTTTATAAGCTTCAAATTTTAGTGGTTCTCTTATAATTATACTAAATCAAATTAATTATTACAAAATTTACACAAAATTGAAAGTTTTACAAATTAGTATTTATTTAATTTGTACAAAGTAATCTCTCTGCACCAACCATATTAGAGCTACACAAAGTAATACCAGCTATACTAGCCCCACCAGCTATAGTTATACAGGCCGTATAAGCCACATATTATTTTAGTAAAACTACAAGCTCTTTTATTAGTGCAACATTACACAAAATAATTTTTATCTCATTGTGAAGCTCTCTTTACTCTCTATTGAGCTACTCTAATTACATAATCCAATACTCTCTTTATAATTAAAAATTTTTAAATTTATTTTACTTTATCTTGTTTTTTTTATTACTTTATATTTTATATACTTTTTTACTGCAAAAATGAAGTTTATATACTTCAGTTCAATTTTAAAGTTTAAAATCGAGTTCATAAACTTAAAGTATGAACTTGAGGTTAACTTTGAAGTTCAAACTCTAGTTCATGAACTTTAGTTCATGAACCTAAGTTCACTAGAGCTATTATCTGGTAAGAAAATAATTATTCAGGCAGGTCAGATATTGTCTGACCTACCTGGATACTTATTTTTTATTTAGTCACAATAAATGTTAGATTTATAGTTAGACAAATTAGATGAAACCTCGATAACAAATTTATGTACGTACTAACAAATTAAGATTGCATCATAATTGCATCATAACTTGCTATACAATAGAATCATATGACTTTGCTGTAACTTTGGTTGACAAAATGTCTTTGTACAAAGATTCAACATGCCATATTACAAATTATATTTAATTTACTGATAATTTTTTTATCGTATATATTACAATTTTGTTATAACTGGGTTCATATAAACTGAGCTTTCAAACTAGTTTTATAAGCTAAATTTATAAACTGGGTTTATAAATCAGATTTATAAACTAGATTATAAAACTGGTTCAAGAACTTGTCATTAATTTTTCTTTGAATAAATGACTAAAAAGAGTAGTTTGAACCAGGTTCAGACCTGGTTTATTTGGACAGTATTTGAACAATTTAACATCTTTAGTTCCAAAATAGTTCAGCTTTTGTGTAATTTTAATAGTGATATTTTATAGAACCACTAAGTAAATTTTTTTACATGAAATAACTTTTGATATACTAGCCCATTTTGAATAATTTAACTACCAAAATGTTCATCTTAGTAAAACGATTTCAACAAGCTCAAAATTGCTAAATTCCAATTACAGGATCCCAAGATCGATAAAGATTTGTATTGTTAAACAACTATATAATCAAATTGGGTATATAGGCCCTCAAAAGTAGAAACAAGTGAATTTGGCTGATTACGGGTTTTGAGAAAATTGGCAAAATCTAATTTGTTATACAAAATCAAAACAATCAAATAGGTTATTCAATAATTAACAAACCTGTTTAAACAGAATTATTAGATTTATAGATCTATATTATATAAATCTCAGTAAATCTATTTTTAGATTATAGTATCAAAGCTTTTAACCATTGTATTACAAAAATTTATTAAATAATCAGACTTTTATTATTAAGTAAAAAAAGATCAGGCTTAAAATTTTACACCTAATCAATCAAACAGGTCAATTTTCAAAGAAGAGTCAAATTCCCTAGTTTCTACTTTTGAGGGCCTATATATAAAAACTAAATTGATTAAATAATTGTCTAACAATACAAATCTTTATCGATCTTGAAATCCTGTAGTAATTTTGGTCTTGTTGGAATTATCTCACTAAGACAACCATTTTGGTAGTTAAATTATTCAAAAAATAGACCAATAGATTAAAAGTCATTCAATGGTAAAAAAATTTACTTAGTAATTCTATAAAAAATCATTATTAAAATTACACAAAAGTTGAATGATCTTTGGATCCTGTAATTGTATTTTAATGATTTTGGGCTTGTTAGAATCGTCTTCTCAAGATAAGCATTTTGGTAGTTAAATCATACAAAATAGACAAGTAGATCAAAAGTTATTGTCAATTCAAAAATGGAGCATATAAATAATTTTTAAAAAATATAAAATTTGATTGGCTAATAGGGTATCAGATGTGGGTGTGTGGGAGTAAAATTTTGAAATTTATTAGTAACAAAAAATTGTGTAATTTCTGGAAGCCCCTAACTAACTAAATTTTAATAATAAAACTTATTAAAAATCCACAAGTATATAGTTAATAGATTGCTTTTTTTGAGCTCCATAGTAAAAAAATAAAATAATAATCAATAAAAATTAACAATTAACAATAAAAAACATAATTACCTTATTTTAGATAATTTATCTAGTTACAGATTGAATAAAAAAGATTAACAAAAAAATCTAAAGATATCTAAAACAGGTATTTATTTTTAAGATATGCTTTTTACTTTTGTATAAGCAATACAAATAGTTTAGCAATTTTAAAAACTATTTACAATGCTTAAAATAATTTTTATTATAACAATCACAAGACTATAAACCAATCAAGGCTTTTCTTAATAAGTTTATAAAAAAAAAAACTATTAGTATAATTATAATAAGAATTTAATATATCTTTTTTTTGTTTACCCAAAGTCAATTGAACTTACTATATCTATGATTATATTTTTTTAATAAACAGAATATATAAAATATTGTTATTTTATAATATTGGTATAGCAAGTTTTAGTACTACATTTTTTCTGTTTTGTCTTTTTAAATCAGAAAAAAAGGTAGATTATAAATGGGCTTTATCTATGTTAATTATATTTCAGTAATAGTTCAAGGCTCCAAGTTATTGTAACTGATTATAAACTGGTTTTGATGCATAATCTACAAACTACATTTCCTAAATTACAAAATCTTCTGTGCATTTGGCATATAAAAAAAATGCGTTAGGGTAAAAACAGATATTACATAATATTTTTTTACTATACCCTCTACCCCCTCCCCCCACATAAGAGAAATTTGATTGGCTGTTATAAATTTATATATGAGCTAGGTGCTGCAAAAAGGGACAAATTTGACAATTTTTCAAAGAATGTTTTTTTATATAAATCAATTTAAAATAAAATTAGAATCAAAGATACAAAGGCAGTTATGTTAATAAAATTTTGCACTATAGCTTCTTAAAGTTTGTATTTTCTTATGATTTATTATAAGGTTTACAACATAAAAATTGATTTTCCAAAGATCTTTTTTTTGTCAATTTCGTCCTTTTTTGCCCATATCTAACGTAAGAAAATCAGAGACCCCCGTCCCCCCTCAGAATATTATGTAATATCTGTTATTACCCTTAGTTACTGTCATTGTTATTTTTAATAGATAATAAATGGAACATGTTTTTGAAAAATTGGTACATCATTATAAAGTCTAAAAACAGAAGTTATTTTTGATAATAAATAGAAAGAATTAGCAAGAAAATATAATGAAAAACCTTCAATTGTACCATATTTGCAAGATACATGGTTACTATTTAAAGCACATTTTGTGAGCTAATGATTGATCATTAGTTGTATTTAATTATTTAGCTACTTTATTCTTTATTTATTTTTTTTAACTTTTGTTTTCTTTTAGTCTCCAATACTTAAATTTTAGAATCAATAATTAAATAAATTAGATAAACGCACTGGGCCTGACAGTTTATTAATTTTTGGCTATTAAATTTTATTAGATCTATTAAATAAGGTCTTTAAATCAAGATAAAGCAAATTCATAATAACACATTTATGTGATTATTTTGATTAGAAAAATATATAATAATTAAGAACTAAGTTATTTGTCACGTAAGTGACAACGGCTTATGTATCACTCAAACCAATCAGATTTCGAGATCTCGTGTAACGTAGCACGATCAGAAAATTCAAAACAAACGTTCGTTTTATAAAAAATCGCAAAATCTGCATAGGAAACCACTTTTCGTGCTCTAACAAAAAGTTTTCCTTGAGCGATTTTACTATATACCCCCAAACCCTGACCCTAAACCTAGGTGCTCACCCTAACCCTAAACTAACAAAAACTAAACTTTATCGATACAGAGATGATATACAGGTGACATATCACATGCGTCGCATATAACTTAATTCATAATTAGAACATAAAATTTTATTAAATAGTAACCAACAAATATATCTTATTTTCTTATATTTATTAAAAAGCTATTTTTTTTGTCCAAAAATTAATTTAGTTTATATTTTTTTATTCTGTCTAAATTTATAAATCAAAAAGATTAATAAGCATATAAGTGCTATAACTATAACTAAAATTGCAATAATCCAGCGTGTGCTTAATCTAGTACTAACGAAATTATTAAATGAAGCATTATCTTTATCTGATGTTGAATTAGTTTGAATTGGAGTAATTGGAGAAGTTTGAGAATAATTATTATTTGATATAGGTATAGATTGTTTAACTTCATAATTAAATAATAATGACCATTTATAGTTTGATAGATTAGATGTATCTAATTTATATATATTCTTAACATTTTGGTTTAAGCCCTTTTCGGATGAATTCGTACCTTTAAAGTTAATAAATGTTAATAATTTCTTATAATATATCACTTGAATAAATTATAATAATTACGTACCAAATGCTGTAATCATATAATTTTTAACCATAACAGATGTATGACTATTTAAAGAACCAATAGAATTTTCTTCTATTGGTGTAGACCACATAAAAGGTGTTTTTGAAGTGTCCAAAATTGTCAAATACGGAATAGCTGACTTAGATAAATTATTTTCTCCACCGTATACAATAACACGTCCATCTGAAGCTAAAAAAAAAAAAAATTAATAATAAAAAAATAAAAATAAATAAAATATAAAACATAAAATACACTAAATATTTTATGTTCATCCAATACATACGTACTTAAAACAGCTGTATGACCAGTACGTTCTTCGGGTGTTTTACCAGTTGTGTTCTATTTATTTAAAATAAAAAAAAGAATTAATTTAATTAATTTGTTTCATTGATATTACAGTATTATCAACTAGTTAATTGAATGAATTTATACATTTATCTGCCATGAATCTTTTATGCTATCATATGTTAAAATTCTATTCATTAAGGTTTGATTGAAACTGTATAGCTTTCCACCAATATATAATATTTGACCGCTTGAAAGCAAAACTGGAATGCAGCCATTAATACTAAAAATGTCTTTTGAAAATAAATTTTGCGGATTAGAAGTACTATTTATCCACACAAAATTGATTGTATCAAATATGACTACACCAGTACTGAGATATTCTTGAAATGAATAAGAAATGCCAGTTGTTTCATTAGTAACCCAGGCTTGATTCCATGAAAGGTCTACATTTGGCAATCCTTTGTAACTATTATTTGTCTCCCATTTGTTTAATTCAGTATTAAATGTATCAACATATAATCCATAAGCACTTTTATCAATAAAGAAAAGTTTTTTATTTGAATTACCACCTATAAATGGATTGCTAGAAACAACATAGTTAGGAGAAGCAACGGAGATCCGTGGGGTATTATTATAAATGGTTCCATTTTCTAATGATAGGTCTTTTAAGTCTATATAAAATTGATATTGCGAGTATGACCCAATAAAATACAATTTATTTTCAATATAAAATGCGTTATATCCGTCACCACCAAAAAACAGATTGTCTGCAAAAATAACGGTGATGCAGTAAAAAATTATTAAAGCTCTGAAGAAAATATATAATAAATGAAACATTTTTGAATTAAAAAAAGAAAAGGTAGAATTATTATTTAAATGTAATGAAAAGTATAGAAATACTGAAATAGGTGGGGTTTATAATAATACTAAAAGAAGATATATTAAATATCTGTAACATAGCATAATTATGAGCTGAATAAAAATATTGAACTTAAAGAAATGGGTAGATCACGCTTTATTATTTATTAATTCAAGTTAGTAAATCGTCATTCCAGATATTTTTTTCTAGTGCTACCAAAATATACTTAGAATACAAGTAGAGCGTTATACATGATTGTCACCCAATCATATTGCGAAAAAAAGTTGATGGATTAAAAGATATGTTATAAAAAATATAAAATCGTTACTTTAGTTACTTTGAGTTATTAAAAAGATTATTGTAAAACGTATAAAAAAAATTATTAATCAATTGTCGATATTGACATCGGTTTCTTTGTATTTCTTACCCCTTTTTTTGATCTATTCCTTTAAACAAATTCATAAACTCCGGTATTACAAATAAAAACGGTACGTAAGTATGTACCGTTACGCATAACTTAATTATAACCATAAACCTAAAAATTAATTGAACGATCACTTATGAACGCAATTATCTGCACATAAAAGATTTCCAGTAATCTGCCTTATGACTTCGTTTCATTACGTTCCTAGTACGTACGGTGCAGAAATCTTAAAGCTTCAATCACATTATATGGATTAACACATTGGAAGCAAGTAAATTCAGTATTAGGGGGTTAACCTTCTTTCCGTTATGAAATTCCGAATTAGAATATTAAATAGGCGTAGCCGATGATAAAATTAGCCTTTTTAGATAAATATTCACCGGCAAGCGATGATATTAATAAGTATATACTTTAAAAAATAGAATTTATACAACTTCCTTTGAAATAAATATGTCAATTAATTTATCTAAAATAGGACGCCGAATCTTCTGAATTCCTCAATTATTTGTACATACAGTAAGCGGCAGAAGTAACGCCGATTTTTAGATTTTATGATTTATTCTATTTTTGCTATACATAAAATATATTTTTTTTTATAACTAATTTATACACTGCTAAACGTTACAGGTTCAATTATGTACATTAAGGTATTTCGTTTATTGTGTTTAAATTATTTTACAAGCGCAGATCATAATGAAATCGGATTAAAATGAAATGTGGGTTTCTATTTAACCCTCTAAAACCCATTTATACTTGTTTAATGTAAACTCTACTCTAAAACTAACCTTAACAACTAATCCTAAAAAATGTGCCCCAAAAAATTTTATTTTTCGGCAGCCTGTCCAGTTTTTTATACTATACATATCGGATTTCATTTTAATTTGTCACAATTATTATTTACAAGAAGTGGTTATTTTTTATAAGTCAAAGAAGAAAGTTCTCCTTTCTGGCAGGAGCGTTTCCTGGCTACTTTACTAACGTAATTGTTCCCACGACCGAAAAATAAAATGGCCAAGCGAAAATTACAAGTTATAAAGTAATTGTCAACATGAGATTATGGAAAATGAGGTAATACTAGTGATGTGAATTCTACCAATTTGGCATATTCCTACCGGTATCTACCGGTAGGTGGTAGCTAGTAGATCTACTAGTCACATGATAAATAAAATTTATTTGACAAATCATATGCTTTCGATATTTATAATGCATTATATAATTTTAAAAATTTTATTCTATTATTTTATTGGTATCTACCCTGCATATAATTTATCTAACGGTATCTACCGTTATCTAACGGTAGATACCAGTGGTAGATTCCTACCGGTAGCTACCAACTCACATCACTAGGTAATACACATACACGTAATTGTCAACATGAGATTATGGAAAATGAGGTAATACACATACACGTTAGAAGTGTTTTGCTAAAAAAATGAAATAATTACCGTAAGTACGCTTATGACATCGATCCGATCGGCCAATCTTTCCAGGGGAGCAAAATTTCCCGTGACAGCGTTAAATTATACGTATAATTAAATACATAATAAAAAAATAAAATAATAAAATAACGTTTTTAATAAATTCTTTGTAACAAATAATGTTATTGTATATCACATATATATTTATTGTATAAATTTATATATTTTACTAAATAACATCTTGTTATTACGATAAAATGATGTGAATAGCATCTAGATTTATAAAATTTGTTTTTTATAACAAAAAACAAAAAATAAAAAAAATCAAATTATGCAATGAAACATGGGGCCTCAACTAATTAAATCAAACATTATTTAGGGTAATATATGAAGATCATTAATATCGGATTTTTTATAGGCTGTATATTTAAATATTAAATTAAATTTACATTTTTTAGCACAAATATCTAATGAAAGTGTATAAAATTTTTTTTTAACTTGAAGCACTCAACTAGCTCTACATGGTAATAGAGCTATTTTTTAAAATATTTTTTTTAAAAAATTTCGTAATAATTAATTGATTATTTAATATTTAGTATTTATACAATAATTAATAAAATTTTAATTATTTTAACGAACTATCAAAAAATGTAGTTCTATTACCATGTAGAGCTAGTTGAGAGCTTCAAGTTAAAAAAAAAATAGTATATATTTTTGTTAGATATTTGTGTCAATAAATGTAAATTTAGTTCATAAGTGTTTTTTTTTTTAAATTTTAATTATACGTATAAATAGGCTCTATGCAAATAAATATAATTACTGATTAATTTAATGATTAATGATATATATGTAATCGGCAATTTAACTATTTTAATACTAGTCGGCAATTTAACTTTATTTAAATATATAGCCTGTAAAAAATCCGAATTAATGATCTTCATATATTACCCTAACTAATGTTTGATTTAATTAGTTGAGGCCCCACCCTAATGAAACATGTTAACACATGTTGTACCGAAACTATCTCATTCTAAGTCGAATTTTCGAAAAACTATCTACTGTACATATGTAGTACATAAATATCTATGAGTAAATTGGCGTATACAAAATAACTTATTAAATAAATGGTTAACTCATTATATAATAAGAATATTCGGAATAATTGGAAAAAGATAACATTTTAAACATATTACTTTAAAAAACTATATAATATATTTTTAACTGAAATAAATTATTCAAAGTTTAATTTTGAAACCCTTCAATATCATTTTTTTTAGTTATTAATTTAACTCATTACCGGTATATACCCGTTAAATTTATTTATTTGAATGTCACCAAGAAATCTTCTAAATATACCAATTGCCACTTGGCAATGGGTAGATCCGTTAAAATGTTTTCTCTTAATTGTAATATTAGTTATATGGGGTCATTGTCTTGAAATATGTAAAGAACAGTCGAATTATAAACCAGAACTTCAACAATTAATGGGTTTAGGATCATTTGTTGTGACTTTCGTGTTTAGCATTTTGATTGAATCAATATTTACTCTTATATTTGCCTATGTGCAAGGTATTTTTTTACTTAGAGGACGAGGCATCCCATTCCATTCCATTATTATTGGAGGAAATCCATTACGAGTTTCAATGACATGTTTTACCATGATAAAACAAAAAAAACAAATTAATATCTTTCAGTTTCTATCATATCTAGGTATTTTGGTAATATATGCTCTAAGTTTTAGTATTGGTGCATATTCTACATCTACTTTGGGAACCCCTTATACCATTGATATAAATCCTTTTAAATGGATACAAGCTCCAACAGTTATAACAAAAGAATTAAATAATAGTATGGAAAACGCGTTTGATCCCAGTGGATTAATTACCTATGTTCAAATGAATCATTTGTATAGTTGGACTGAAATAACTAAAGATGATATCAATGAAATAGCATTTATGCCAGTAAGAATGAGAAAATCAATCAAAGAACTAGATCAAAATTTAAATTTAACGCAAGATAATAAATCCAATAATCAATCCTATAATGATAATCTGGACAAATGGAAATTAGAACAAGTGTTTAATAACGTTGGTATGCAATACTTAGCATCTCAATGTAGTGCTAATATAATTCCTTCTTGTGAAATTGACGGTCGGGAAGATGTTCACGTAATGGCTGGCAAAGAAAACCAAACAATTTCATGGCGTTTGTGCAATTTACATTATAATACGATGAATACTTCTGTGCAAATTGATTGCAACATATCTATAAAAGGAGGTATTTTTCCTCTTGTAGCATTTGAATTTCCTGCCCCTACTCAGCAACCTCGTGAAGAATATCTGTCTCAAGTTTTAATAAAAAAAAATGAGTTAACAGAATTAAAAGAAATTAAGAATAATCTATTGACTATTATGGAAAAATCTTTATCATATCCTCTTAGCAATGCTGATCCAATTACCAAAAATGTTGCTGTGCAATTAGCTTCTGCTTGGGACTGTGAACCTGAAAATGTTACTTGTGCCCAATCTAAAGGAACTGTAGCAACTATACGATATGTTGGAGCACTATTGGATACTACGTACACTAGGTATTTTGTGGAAATTTCAAACAATATAACTGAATTGTTGAAGAATAATTCATTGACGACAGGTTTTTACAGGGTTTCACATAGAGTGTGTTTGGGAGGCACTAACCCAATGCAAAAAATTGGATTGATAATAGCAATTCCATTGATAATAGTAATTATTGGATTATTACCATTACTATACAATAATAAGTTATGGTGGCTTGCAGCTGATATTGGAAACAATTATATTGCTTTTATAAGGAGTATTAATCCATGTGGAGTAAATTTGAACAACGAACTACCTGAATGTATTGCACGCCCTGGTGAGACTAAATTTAAGAAAACAGTCAGACTTAATGTTAAAGATAACCACATTGGGTTATCCTCTGAGTCTTCATGATTATAAAACTTAATAGGATAAAACTGTTAAGAATTTGAGTAGGTTTTTAATCAATTCGATATATATAATACAGTTTGTATTTTTAACATCTTTTGGTTAATAAGGTTCGATTTATAAATTTATAATTAAAGTGTTCTGCATCATTTCTCTTTCTCTATCGATAGATTCCTCACTCTTTTATATGAATAATAAATTTTTTTAATGAATATTCATAAAGATCGTTTAACAATTGTTTTCAAAAAAAAAATAAAAAAGAAAAAAGAATACTTTAAAGATTTATACATTTTATATAATGAACAGAAACTATAACCTATTCAATAAGCTTTTTTATACGTGTTCATACGTGTTCGGTTGGCTCTATATAAAGAACTTCTTCATTAAGATTCTGGATATAACGAGTTCAAAATTTATAGTTCAGTCTAAAATGTACCATAGGCTTTTAATACAGTAAATAATAATTTTTCTATAACGAATTTCTTTTCTTTAAATAATGATGAAAGTAACGTTAAATAGGTATTTAAACAATAATGACCTTTTAAAGAATAAAGTCACATAAAGTTAAATTTTAGTTTTACATAACCAGCCGATGATCAAAATTTTTCACGAAAAAGAAAAATACATATTTTGTTTCATTAACTATTGTTTTAAAAAATGGAAATATTAAATAATAATATAGTGAGTCTAGTTTAAAAACAAAAGCCAATATTATTTATCATAAATGGTTTAAAATATTTATGCTTTATCTACTTCTATAAATAGAATAAACGGCTGCAATTTCATCTTTTTATAAAGTTACCGATAATCAATCAGTTCTCGCAGTATCACCTGCTAATAATAATTATTGCCTTGTTTCCACTACAATATATTTGTTTAAAGATTATTTATTAAGAATACATTCGATATTGGAATACATAAAACTATAATATACATGTTTAGTATGATCAATTTTTCTACACTAAGATGACAATCCAACATGGTTTCCTTTAGCGCTAAATCTAACTTTTTTTACACAATAAGCTTCATTTGGGCGAGAAGTACACTCAGGCAAAACGCTTTCCCACTCATTTCCACATGGCTTAATGCTTCGCATTAAAGAAAAGCTATCATTGCTAATATCAGAAGCAAGCCACCACATCTTATTACGATGTAATAGTGGCAATAGTTCAATAATCATTAATGCTAATGGTATTACTATCATTAATCCAATTGAAAACAATGGATTATTACCTCCTAAACACATTTTATGTGAAACTTTGAAAAAACCAGTTGATGCACTATTTTTTATCCAATCATTTATATTGAGTTTATTTTCTAAAGGATATATATTAAATGCAGTCTCTAATATAGCTCCGACAAATTTTACAGTTGTTACTGCTCCAATATTTTTAGCACAAGTAACATCTTGTTTACAATCCCAAGAATCATACATATGTTGAGCAGTATTTTCAAAAATGAAATTAGACGAATTAGATTTAAATTTCAATGCATTAAATAGGTCATCTATAAGTTCTTTTGCATCTGTTAATTCGTTCTTTCGTAATAAAACTTGAGACAGATATTCGTCACGAGGTCGATCAGTACTGGGATATTCAACTATTGCAAGAGGAAAAATACCTTCTTTTATCGTTATAATGCAATCCATTTGCATGGAAATGGTGCCTGTAAAAAGCCTATTTGGCTCACATAAAAGCCATGAGATCATTTGGTTTTCTTTATTATAGCTTATATTCATATGTGCTTTTCCAGAACTTTCAAAATGACAAGGTGCATTTGTATTAGCACTGCATTGGGAATTCAAATATAACATATTAATATTATTAAATCCTTTTTCTAATTTCCACTTGACCAAACCATTATCGTCCGTAAATTTTTTGCTTAATTGAGTGGTAGATGTAAATACTGTTGGCATAAATGCTATATCATTACCATCTATTCCGGTCATTGTATTCCAATTAGATAATGCATTAAATTGAATTTCATTGATTTTTCCAAAAGAATTTTCAGTATTGATTGCACTATACAAACTACTATTTAGTCCTTTCGTGGGAGCTTGTGCCCAATTAATTGAAGTTTCATAAAAGACATAAGGAGTTGCCAACTTAGAAGCTGCATATGCGCCGATAATAATACTTGCAATATATATGATCAAGGTACCAATATATGAAAATAACTGATAGATACTATTATGCTTCTGTTTTAACATAATAAAGCATGTTATCAAAACACGTAATGGAGTTGAATCTTCACAAATAATAGCTTGGAAAGGAATACCTTGCCTGCTAAGTAAGAAAAAACCTTGCACATAGGCAAATATATGAGAAAATGTTATTCGAATTAAAAGACTAAACGAGAAAGTCATAATAAATGATCCAAAACTCATCAATTGTTGAACCTCAGGTATGTAATCTGGTTGTCCTCCACATATCTCAAGGAAATAACCCCAAACAACTATAATTATAATTAGTAATAAACATTTTAATGGATTTCCCCATTGCCAACTAGCGGATAATACTTCTTGAGGGTTTCTTGGCGACATTCAAATATCCAAATTCAAGGTTAATGATATTCAACTGCGTAAGGCGTCACAATTTTTTTTTTAAATCATTGTAAAGCTAGGGCGAAATAACGAAGGTCAAATTCAGAAGATGGTACATAGACGCTAATCCTTATTTGATAACTAACGAAAGTTACTTTGAACAATTTATTTAGATTGCACCAATAAAATTTATTCTGATTATAAATATTAACAACAAAAAATAATTTTTTGCTGGTACAAGTTGATAAGAATATAATAATCATATCGGCAGATTTACGGAATTGAAATTGGGCCCTAAAAATGGTCCCCAAAATTAAGGTTCGCGGCAACAATTATGTAATAAATTTTTAAAAATATGCGGCAAAATATGCAAACAAAGTAGAAATATGCAGAAATATGTGGCGACTTATATGTGACCAGAACTCTGAAATAAAGGTTTATACACCTGAAAATTATCATTATTCGTACGTACGTACATATGTAGCTAAAAAAATCGTATACAAATATTTATTTATGCAATTTTTTTTTGATAAAAAAAAAGAAAAAAGCTAATCGAATTTTTAATTTTTGAATAAAAAAAAAAGTTCGATTACATATTCAACTTGAAATTCTTCAATGTAATCGTTAATATTCATGTAGGTGGAGGTGGTAATAAGGTTCTTCCCATTTGTCTTTATGGTGCGTTCTTATTTTTGGTTAATTGCTATATACACGTTTTTTTCTAGAGTTATGCGCAGATTATGCGCTATTAATTATGCGATATCAGCCCTGATATGCAAATTATACAATTGCAATAAATGCGCATATTATGCAATTGCAGATATGCACTAGCCTACTAGAGATTACTTTTTGAGCCGCATTATGCAAAAGTTTGCATGATGTGCATGATGTGCATGGTGCACGAGATTCTTATTATTGGCCGGAGCACGGTCAGTTAGTGTCTATGCAAGTGATACAAAAGTTACGTTTTTGATGCATTTTGCCCAAAAAACGTATCTTTTCTGATGCATCTTTGTACATCTTATAGAAATTTTATAAAAAGTGCAACTTTGAAATTTTTTGTCTGTCCGCACATGTGTCACGTAATTAAAAATTCAAAAAAAAAGGCAAAAACAACAAACCTATCGTATTGTAGAGTTACCCTCTAAAGCAGTAGAATGATAAAACCTGCTCTGTTATTAAAAACCTGTTTTATTATTAATTACGTTTGTGCACTACATTGAACCATTAAACTTCGTTTCTTTTCAAGTACTTTCTTTAGATTTGCTCTTTTTTTTTTTAATCTAACCCCCATAACACTCTAAACTCTCAAACACTATCTCTGGTACAGATTGAGTTAGCCAGAGTTTTTTTCTTGTATCCCGGTACATAATGCAATGATCTCTTGTAACATGCCACTTTAATAAGATCCAAACTTGGATCTCACACTATGCTCTAATCCCAATTCTTTCTTATTTAAAAAAATATACTCATTAAACTACTAATTATTTTCGTTCTACAGTAATTTCCTATTTTAGGCTCATTTGGCCTTGGCATAAGACATTGCAGGTGTTTTAAATGACGAGTAGTTACAAGCTAAATTAGTATAGCCGTTTGTAAGTATAGTTTGATAACTTTAAAACCTCTACTTTTTAAAATTTAGATGAAATAGAACTATTACTGATGAATTAATTTTTTAAAGAAATGATTCTTTAAAATCTCAAGAGTCAAAAGGGTTGAACTAGAACCTTAATCATTGCAGTATTGACAAAAGATGCTATAGTATAGTTGACTGTATTGAAAGTATTACAAATTGTAATAAATTATTATAATAGAAGTTCTTCATATTTAGATACACATTAAACAAAAAAAAATGTAAAATTATATTTTTAAAATTAAAAAATTCTATATTTTTAATAAAATAATTAAGAATTCCGATTTATATCAATTAATACCAAAATTAAGTTCAACCTTTGAAATCTTTAAGCAAATTAAAAAGTTTAAATCATCTTCTTTTTCACTACCCACCTTTTCTTCTTCAGCTGGACCATTTCATGTATGCTTATCTGCCAAGATGAGAGTTGTTAAATGAGACTAATCAGTTAAAAATGGTATTCGTGATTGAGCTAATTTAATAAACTCTAAAAAAGTAAAAAAAAATAATTATGGAAAAAGCGAAATCATAGGACAAACGAACTGACAATGCCTTTTCAAGTGCCTATAACTAAAAATTGATCAATTTTCCGTCTTTTTGAGCCAATTGAATTGTAATTATTAATTATAAAATTCATAAATAATATTTAATACTATTTAATTTTAAAAATAAATTTTTTAAATAAAATTATATAAATACTATATGCAGTACAATATAGTATTTAAAATTTTAAATATTTTGGCTCCGGCCCTACAATGCTACGCATTAGCCAGTTTATACTGTATTATTGGTAAAGGTGGTGACATATATTATATAATATAATTTTACTATACCCCTACCCCCTCCCCCCTACATAAGAAAATTTTGATTGGCTATTATGAACTTCTATATTTAACGTAAGATTTCAGAAACCCCCTCCCCCCTAAAATATTACGTAATATCTGTCACCACCCTAACTTTCATTGTAGTAAACTTACGATAATAGATCGTAGGATAATTTAAAGCATATTTATCAACGAATTACTAATATATATAATGAATTTTATTTAAATTAAAAATTCTTTATTATAAAATAAATAACTTATGTTGCCATTATTACTGTACATTAAGTATAATATTTACACAATACATATATAAATTATTAATTTTCACTCTCTATTTCTTCATCATCCGTTTCGCTACCAATTTCTTCATTATTTGAATAATCAAGCGTTCTTCATTGTTACATTCTATTAAATTTATTCGTATGAATCATTTGAATCATCATCGTCTATTGGATCTAATAGCTCTGTATTTTTTTTGATAAATAAATAAATTATAAGTGTATAATGTGATTCAAAATAAATACCCTTTTTTTTGAGTGAAAATTCTAAGAATCAGGGTTGTGTAAAATTTAATTACAATAAAAAAAAAATAGTAACGTGTAATAATAAACAAATAAGTATTTTCGTTTTGATTTTTACTAGCGCCGTTATCTTTTGGTAACTTGCAAATGGATCGTGATTATCGTCACGATTATCATTTTAACACTTGTGCACATTATGCACTTGGCATCCACTTATTTGCGCGGGTAATACAAGCTCCTGGAGAGGAAATAGCCAATCGGAGAGTGCAAATTTTGACTATTCCGGATCAGCCCGACGAAGAATTCGAACACGCGTAAAAGAAGAAAAAAGCGAAAATACGCAAAAACTAATGTTTAAATCGATCTTGGTGCACTAATTAAAAATGACGGGAATGAAATTTTACTTATATCAAGCATCACTCTAACCCTATAGCTTCTAACATTAAGGCCCTAACCCTAAATTTTATCTCGCCACTTAGTTTATTTACAAAATCGGATTCCCTTTTTTGGTTTGTGTTACCCGCGCAAATAAGTAAAATGATGCACGCGTGCCCATCTCTAGCCCTAGCACTACCCAAAATACGATTGTGTTTACAAAAATTTATTGGTCAGATGATGATCAGATGATCAACAAATAACTGATAAATATAAATAAACCCTGAAAATCGGGGTCTTGAAAAAAGGTCCAATGTGTAAATCCTTATTGTATCTTTTACTTAAAACTTTTTTAGAAATATTTATAAAGGGTTGTTCGTGAACTTTAACAATGAACTAATGCTTAGACGATACCAAAAGTAGCTTAAACTATTTTTGTATTACGGGTTATGCATAAATGTATTGCTACGTATGATCACAAATAACTGATCTTCCTATGTTACAAGCCAATGGACGATTGTCTTCTTATAAGCGCTCGCTTTAAATGTACTTTTATCTAAATCTCTATTGTATTTCATTTGAAACAAGGTGTAATTTATAATTGCATTAAATTAGTTAATCTTACACATGCACGCATTTAGCGAGAATGTGTATCATGAAAGGTTGGGGTGCGCGGTATTCTATGTAAATTAAACCTATATGTGGTTAATAAGAATTTTTTTAATAATTAATACAAATTTTTAAACAGATGTACAGCCCTAATGGTTCGATATTTTGGATTAAACTTCGCAAAGACAAGTATTACGTCCCTACAAAAGTTATAGAGCCATTTCTTTAAATACGAAACTAAATTTACCCTTTCTTCTCGCTACTTATTTAAGAAAAAAAACACGTAGCATATTACAGACCCCTTTCTTTTTGCTACTTTTTTTAAGAATAAAAAACACGTAGCATATTACAGTTTTTTCCATGTTTAAATAAATGAAATGATTCTATAGCCTTGTTTGTAGAGATATAATACTAGTCTTTGCGAAAATTTATTCAAACCTATCGAACCGTTAGGGCTGAACATCTATTTAATAAATTTTATTATATGACCACATACCGCGATGAAAGGTTGGGGTGTGCGGCGCACTATGTAAATCAAAATTATGTATGGTATCATAGTGAAGTCTATTATGACAGATTTTTAAGTGATTGTCGATTGATAAACTATAAACTAATATACGTAATGATCGATAAGTATTTTTATATATAAAACTTATATATAAAGTAGGTCACACTTTTTTAGATGCACCGACTGCAATTTTTCTTTTCTGCCGGAAATTTCAATATAAATCGACTCTTTCTTATTACGACTATAAAGTAATAGAATCTTTTTTTAAAAAATATTTATGGGAAAATTTTTTTTTTCTCAAAACGATTTTAATTTTATACTTTATTTGGTTTGCTGAGCGAATTTTTAAATGAATTGGTAAATTTTTCCTTTATTAAAATGCAAATTTCGTTCTATTGTTCAGTTCTTTAAAACTTGCTATTAATTTTCTCAAAATTTCATATTGGAATTATGTGCCGTTAAAGCTGTGCATCTAATTAAATCCAGAAACATGGGTATATATAGGTCAAATAAACAGCGATTTCACTTAAAAAATGCACGTTTTAAAAAACATCAAAAAAAATGCAAGCGAATCGGCAAAAAACACCACTTCAAGAACTAAATTTACAGCAATTTGGGCCTGAAGTCGCCTCAAATATTTTCAATAATTTATTAAATTAAAATGTCATTTTTACATCAATATTAATTAATTATTTACATCAATATTAATTAATTATTTTTAACTGTATTAACGTAGCATTAGTTGTAGCGGCATTGTAATTAATAAATTAATAGGTGATCATCATGGTTGCACAAAAACTTAAAAAAATCTTTGATAATAGATTTTTATATGATACCATACATAATTTTGTTTTACATAGTGCGCCGCACACCCCAATGAAAGGTGCATTGCATTGAATAGTTATACAAATTATTTTGTCATTTAACAGGGTTGTTGTACATGCATTTACTTAAGACTTAAATCAGATTTACAAATATTCCTTCATCCTTCTAATTCTAAATAAATATTTATTTATTATTATTATTGTATTATTTATATAAAAATAATATGCATGATTATCCACGCTATTTGGATAAATGGGCAGACTCTGTACAGTATTAAAATTTCAAAAATTTGTATTATATCGGTATATCTGTAATACTTTAGCATTATTTTATATACCCTTTTCTTCTCGTTATCATAAAAGAGAAAGAAAAAGAAATGGCTTTTTTATTAATTGCCTCATTTTTTATAACATCAATAATTTTTAATTATATCAACTTTGTGAATTGTTGGCTTTCAAATGTTTATGTACCATTTTTTATCGCGGATAATTTATATTATGTTGGAAATAATAAAATTTTCTATATAGATTTAGTGGGTGTATCATTAGATAATAACATAATTGTTTACGCATCTAAGTGGGTTAATATTAACGTATCTGAATTAAATATCGATTATCTCACAAAAGATTCATTTTTAGGTGGTAAAGCAAATGACAAAATTTTCTTCCCTACTTATTTCTATTCAAATAATTCAAAAGGGTTACGATTACATGCATTTGGCGCTACATTAAAAAAGTGGGAAACAAACATTAGTTATCAAGGAGTTCCCAACGATTATTATAATTTTGATTATATTAACTGGATTTCTGATGAACAAACTAGTAAATCCTATATTTATGTAGGTGGTGATGCGAATTTAACAATATTTGATAGCAACAATTTAGCCTGGATAAATGGCACTTCAAATCCTCAAAATTTACTTCAAGGCATATTAGGTTCATATCAAATCATCGTTAGTTATCATAGTTTTGTTCAGGTTTTGTCAGCAAGTGATAAAATTTTTTATATTGGTGGAAGTATTTCTGGATATTCTTTCACTATTCAATTTATGCCGATGAAAAATATTTTAATATATGATATTGTGTCAGATTCATGGCTAATTAATGTATGAAATTTTTGTTATAATTTAATCTGTTAGTACTTTTGATTAATTATTAGTGATTATTGCTAAATAATAATGTGTAGAATACGACAGGTAACGAAATTGAAGGACGTACTGGTCATACAGCTGTTATGAGTAAGTACTAAACCAATTAAACCAATTAGAAGACCATCTTAAAAATTCTATTTAATTTTTCACTTTCTATTTTTTTATTTTTATTTTTTTTAGCTACAGATAAACGTATTATTGTATATGGTGGATTGAATATATTGAGACCAGCTTTTCCATACTTGGCAGTCTTAGATACCTCAAAAATACCTTATGAATGGTCGGCACCAACAGAAGAAAATTCTATTGGCCCTATAACTGAGCATTCGTCTATTATTATCAAAAACTATATGATCACAGCATTTGGTAATTAAGTTATTTGTGTATTTATAATAAATTAAGAGAGATATTAACATTATTTGTTTTTTAACTTTAAAGGTAGAAACTTATCAGAGAGGGATTATACAAAATATGACATTAAAGATGTTTATAAATTGAATATATCAAATCCATTAAGTTATAAATGGTCATTATTAGCTACTCCTAATAACCAATATAATTCTGTAGATAATAATAGTAGTATTTTTGATTCAATTAATACCAAGACTGATGGAGTTTCTGTACGCTGGATCGTTACAATAATTGTCATAGTAACTGCAGTTATATTTTTATTGATATTAATAATTCATAAAATAATTCAACGTAAAACATGTTTTCGATCAAACACCTTAAATACTTCTATTGATAATCAATCATCTATAAAAGATTAACTCATTTAATATAATAATGATAATTATTTAATACTTTTTAATTAAAGCATAATTCAATGAATACATATAATTACATATTTCAATAGATTTTAAAAGACAAAGATACTTAGACATCATTACGTTGTTTACTGATTAAACTGATTAACGTACAGTCTATCGTACATTATTTTACTTCAATTTTAATCTAATTTAAAAAATTAAATCCATCCTTGTTTAATTTGAATGCTGGATTGTTAGACTTTACAGTAAAAAAATAAAGCTATTTTGAATATCCAGATTCTCAACGTAAAATTCTTGTAAAGTGCATCCACTAATGCATTTCCTACTTTTGATACAATAAAATTGAAGAAATCAAGATGGTATTCTTGCAAAGTGCAACAGCTACTGTTTTATTCTAGATGTTATTGCAAAATGCATTCGCTAAGCTTTCTTCCTTGGCGCCAAGACCGTTCGATTCAAGATTCAAATTTTTCAGCGTGGAGTTCTTGCGAAGTGAATCCATTAAAGTCCTTCTTCTGCATGATTCAAGATTATTGCATCTAAGACTCAAAGAAGTCGGCGTGGAGTTCTTGCAAAGCACACCTGTTAATGCTTTTCCTCCTTCTGATCTGAGAATTAATCCAATGTGGTGTTCATGCAAAGTGTATTTATTGTGACAGATTAAAATGAAATCAGATTAAATGAAATATGTATTGTATAAAAAAATTGATAAGCAACCAAAAAATAAAAAATTTTTGCCCACATTTTTTAGGGTTAGGGATGAAGATTTGAGGTTATTTTTAGAGTACAGTCAACTCTTTCTAATCCGAACTGCCGGGACTGCTTTTTTTTACTATGTAAAAATTTGAACAAGTTCAGTTTTCAAAAAGTTATATATGGCTTATCTGAACTTTATAATAAAATTTACAAATGTTCTAAGAGATTTTGTTCGGTTTAGAGAGAGTTTAATAGTGTTCGGTTTAGAGAGGTTCAGATTAGAGAGAGGCGACTGTAGGTTTATATTAAACAAGTACAACAGATACAGGACATGTCCCCCGGAGTGTTGTTAATAATAAAAATTATAATAAAAACATAGTAAAATTTACTATAAACTTTAAATCAAGATTTTTAACTTAACAAATCAACTTAAAATTAAATTTTGCAATTATATAGAACAAATGAAGAAGAAAAAAATTAGCCTAAACTATATTAAAATTTTGAAATTTTGCATATTTTCTTAATAAAATTTTTTTTAAAAAAAATTTTTTTTTATAATTTTAAAACCGTAATTATATGTAAAATTTTATGTTAAACAAGTTTACTTAGAAGCCCAAAGTAAGTTATCTTAGTAAAAAAAAAGTTTATTATAAACCGAACACAAGTGATTTACAGTCTAACCTCTCTAAGTGTACCCTCTGTAAATGCACACTCTCTCTAAATGCACACCTTGGCACGTCGGGACTTAGAACTAAGTGCACACCCTCTATATTCTGCACGTGCAAGAAATTCACCTATAGCCAGGGACGGTGAATAATATCGATTTGTATCGATAATATATAAAACGATATTTTTAGGCCAAATCATGGGGAAATCGATATTTTCGCAAATGTTAATGCAGTGTAACAATATGCACTTGGGCAAAATTAAAAGTATAATTCGGGCCAGGCAACATAAATTTGCTAACTTGAACCGTTGATAAGCTTCGGTAAAATAGACAATCAACAAAGAAGAAAGAAATTTAGTTACTGATCACGTTATATCACGTTATCTGTAACTGTTGTACAAAATTTTTGCATTTTAATTGGCCAATCATGAGTATATCGATATAAATCGATATTTTTGACCATACCGATCGATATTTTTGCAAAATCAAATCGATATTATTCACTGTCCCTGCCTATAGCATGCACCTTCATAAATGCATGCACGTGATATTTGACCAATCATAATAAAGGATTCTTAACAATAGCATCTCTGACAATCATTGTTAATTTTATAACAATAAAATTTGTTACATAATAAAATTCCACTAAACTTCTAATGATAATAGGGATGGTATAATCCTTATAAATAAAAGGATAATGCAGTAGACATCCATTAAAATCTCTCATAGTAAATTTTTTCATATTAAAAAATAAAAAAATTATACTTTTTAAATTTCAACTTGTCAAAATGTAATTAAAAAAAATCTATTTAAATTAATGTTATCTAAAGAATTTGGTCAACTGACATTTAATCAACTACTATAATTTTTTAGTTTTATGATTCCATAACTGATAATTAAAGGTTTATCAAGTATGGAACAAGAACTTTATATCATATACAGTATAAACATACAAATCGATTATTCAAGACTCTCTATACAGTTCATAGCCCTATGACTATATACACTTACTATATAAAATTTATACCAAAGTTTGTTCAAAAAAAAAAAGTTTTTCAAAAAAAAATTACATAAACTAAAGCTCAAAAGACTGCACTTTGTACTTACGCTTATAATAATAAAATGACTTGGGCTAAGTATATTAATTGGATAGAAGAACAGTAGGGTATTAGAATTAATAAGAGCACTATCTTAAAAATCTTAAACACTAAATGAATTAACTCTAAAGCTTCTAACCCTAACACAAAACACTGTATATCTGTAACTGTTCTAAAGGTTGAGCTTGCGCTAAAGAAATTTGTATTAAATTATCAGTACAAAACAATCTTAAGCAATGCAATGCTAATTAAGAAGGCAAAGTTGCTTGCTGCTGAATTGGGGATTTCAGAAGGAACCTTACAATTTTTCTCTAGTTGGCTACAAAAATTTAAAAAACGTAATAGTATTTAGTAAGTAAAGCTCCAAAGTGAAGCTGCATTTGCAGACAATGTTGCTATTATTAATGCATTACTATTGTTAAGATCTAAATGTGCTAGTTATACACTTGATAAAGTATACAATATAGATAAAACTGGGCTTTTTATCGATTAGAACCAGATCGAACCTTGGAATCCCACTATATTGCTAGACGTAAAGTGGGTAGTGAATATATTTCAATTGCACTATATGCTAATGCAAATAGTTCATATAAACTTAATCCATTAGTAATTGGCAAATATCAGAAACCAAGATGTTTCAAAAATATAAATCTTAAAAACATGCTGCTTATGTATTAAAACAATGCCAAAGCTTGGATGATTACAATAGTCTTTCAAAACTGGCTTAAAAATTTGATTACCAAGTTGGTCTAAAACATAATAGTCAATCTGTACTTTTGTTTTTAGTTAAGTGTTCTAGTCATAAACTCAATTTTTTAAATTTACAATATATAGAGGTCTATTTTTTACTTGCAAATACAACTTCAAAATTCAACTAATAGATGCTAGAATAATTATGAGTTTTAAAAAACACTATTGTCATCATCATATTGCTTGGATGTTGCAACAAATAGAAGCAGATAATCATGCAAAAAACTTAAAAATAGATATTTTACAAGCTATTCAATCTACTATTTAGGCTTGAAAGGAAGTAAGTACTAATAATACTATTCATAACTGCTAGTGTCATACCAATTTTCTTCCTATAAGCTTTAATGCAAATTTATGAAATCTCTCAGAAAATATTAATCAAAACATTGAATCTGAGATTGACAATCTTGCTATGGTGATTGAAAATCTTAATTTTTCAGACCCTATAAAAGTTGAAAAGTTCCTAAATATCCCTAATAAAAACTTTGTTTATGAGGTTTCTGATAATAATTATGCTATTGCAGAGCTTGTAGAAATCTTTAAAAATAATAATAATGTATAAGATTTGGATGAAGTAGATGAAATAGATAACAGCTTGGAGGTTTTTATAGTTAGTGCTGATTTCATACTTAAAGGTTTGGAGACTGCATCTATGTATCTGCTACAACAAGATAATACAAGTGAGCACTTAAAATTAGTAAATAAATTTAAAAAAGCAATTAAAGAAAAAAAATAAGTATGATAAAACAATCAAACCTCAATTGGTATTTCAATTAAATACCAAAATTGGAATAGAAATAATGCATTTATTTATCATCTAAAGTCACAAAATTAGATGAAAATAATGCATTAATTATTTCAAAAATCTGTAAAAATTAGTTATTCACTTGAAGCTTATATATAATCTTGCCAGGAAAACTGTTTATAAAAAAAAAAAAAAAAAATTAAAAAAAAAAAGAAAAAAATTAAAAAAAAAATTAAAAAAAAATTAAAAAAAAAATTAAAAAAAAAAGAAAAAAATTCAAAAAAAAGGAAAAAAATTCAAAAAAAAAGAAAAAAATTAAAAATAAAAAAGAAAAAAAAAATAAAAAATTTTTTAAGGTAATTAATTTAAATCAGTCTATAAATTTGTTATTCAAAGAACTTAACACATGGTATTATAATATAGTTATAGTATTTATTGCTAGGATTGAAATATATAATATAGAATTAATAAGATTTTTATTAAATCTTGAAAGAAAATAGGGTGCTTGTGTAATATAGTTTTGCAAAGTATTTTTGAAATAAAATTTCTCTAAAAAAATAAAGAGCAATAAAAAAAGCTCAATTTATTTTTGTGCTACAAATTCAGATCTTTTATAGTACAATAGTTGAAGCTAATAAAATATGTAATAAACATTGAAAGTAGTTAAACTAAAGTGATAAAAATGGGCAATTTAATTGGTTGGTCATCACGTGATGTAATCATAATAAAAATCCCTAAATGTTCCAAGATTGTGTACTTAGGGAGGTTAGACTATACATAGTATGTTCTACAGATCTGATTTGAAGATCTGAATCCAATCCAGTTCTGGTAGTCAGTTTAGATCCAGATCCACCAAATTTGAATCCAAATGAGAATCTAATCTAAAGGATCTGTTTGGATCTGTTCATGCTGATTTGCTATATTTAGTAGATTCTGGTTAGTTTACAGATATATACTAGTATAAAAATATAGGCTAACTTTCTTATAATTGGCCAACTTTATTCAATTTATATAATTTGGAATACTTTTTATAGTAATTTTTTTTAAAAAATATAATTACTGTTTATAATGCTATAGAAAACTCTTTATGTATGAAGGTATTTCTAGGATCACTCTATCTGGTATGCCTTACTTAGAAACAATGCTTTAAGCTAGGTAATTTGTAACAAATACATGCATTAAAACTAACTATCTTATAAAGCATATATAATTGTTTGAAAAGGCTTAAAAGTAATATATAGTAACTTTATAATAAATAAAAATAAATTATAATATTTGAAGCTTTATTTAAATATAAAGAAATATTAGTAAATAGTTGTATATTTCTAGGATCTTGAAATTAATAAGTTCAAATAACATATTTCTTTGAAAATAAGCACTATCTAAAATAAGCACCCCTGGCCTAAGTTAAGTCAATTTTGGCCTAAATTATAATAGACTTATATGCAAAAAAAGGGCTATTTTTGAAAAAATATAGTAAGATTTTTTTAGTATTATTTAAGAATACAATAAAAACTTATATTTATTATTTTTTAAGTAATAAATAGATTTGACTTTATTTATTTGTAGTTTATATATAAAATAGCTTTATTATATATTATAAAGATTATGATTCTATCATTTAATATTTAATAAAAAATTTTATTGATTATAATTTTATATGATGATAGATAATATTATAATTTTTTTGTCTAAATTAAATTATATTAAATTATTTTGGTCTATTTTTAATATTAAGTTGTTATATATTATATAAATTCAAAGTTTTTTTTTTTTAACTCTTTAACTGTTTTGCTAATATTTTATTGAAAATGGTATTTGGTTGTTACATATAAGTATAATAATAAGATGAACATCTAATATAAAATTCAACATTGTCTAATTACTTCAAGAGCACTTAGCTACGACATGTTGCACTATCTTACAGATAAAGCAAATATAAACTTTGTCAAGCCTATCAAAAAGCAACATAGGATTTCTTTTCAAATCCCTTTTACCTAGCATCAATAGCAAAGATAATCATATTTAAAACTCAATCATACAAGAAAAACTAAAGCAAAAAGAATAAAATAAAATAAAAAAAAGGATAAAATATTTACAAGACCTAAATGAAAAACCAAATTAGGGATGCTAAGTGGTTCATTCAGTCTGGTTCTGGTTCAGTCCCAAGAAGTTTAAAGAAAAAACAAACTGAACTGAAGTTCATGAACTTTAGTCAAACTTTAATAGTTAAACTTGAGTTTGAGCTTGAGTTCATAAACTCTAAGCATAAACTTCAGGTTAGCTTTAAGTTCAAGCTCGAGTTCATCTGTTATGGACTAAGTTTATTTAATTTTAAATATAAAAAAACATGCTTAAAATAATTTTTTTTAACTTTCTTAATTATATCAAAATTTACAGTATAGAATAATATTCAAAAATAGAGGATAAATACATATTAAATGCCTGGGTATGATAATATTTTACGTAATAAGACTCATGTGCATCAAAAATAAAAAAAATTAAAATAGTAGTAAATAAATAAATAAAAGTTAAATATAAATAAATAAACAGAACACAAGATTCGAGTTTTGTAATAGTTTTATTATGAATTTTAATTTTAATTTTATTAATTTATTTTTATTATTATTATTATTACAAAAATCAAATCTCAGGTTCTGTTTATTTATTTCTATTTAATTTTTATTTATATTCGGGTTATTAATTTTGGTATTTTTTTGTTACATAATATTTTAATATTGTTTGTTTATTTGTAGAACATGATATTTGGATAGTCCAGAATTTTTTTTCTTAATCGGTAACCAGACCGTAGAACAATTAAAATTAGAATATGTGAGAAAAATAAATAAATTGATAGATAATAGATGAACTAGTTGTTTTTTTATATGAAACGTGAGAACTTAATGAATTATATAATAATTCTGAATAAGTATATGAGCAAATATTTATTTGTAAAAACAGGAAATCTGCATTATTTTTATGAAAAAATGTACTTGTCACTGGCGGTGACAGTAACCATATTAGGGTTAGGGTTAGATTTAGAGTTAGAAGAAGATTTATTATATAATAAAACACCTTAAGAAGCATTTTTAGCTAGAAAAAAATATTGGTTTCATAGACACAATTTGAAGTTTTTGCGATTTGTAATTTTTTGAATTTTTTTGTCATACCTAATCTAGCAATTTGATTGGCTCAGAACTGTAACCACGGTTACAAATAGATTTGCCCTATTTTTATATTATTGATATACATAAAAAAATAAGAACAATCATACTTTTAAAAATTATTATCTTGGGTAGATTGAACTATTAGTTCATAAACCAGGTTTCTAAACTAGTTATATAAATTAAGTTTATAAACTAGATTTATAAACCAAGTTATGAACTAAGGTTATGAACTAGTTTGGAAACTACTAGTTAATTTTTCTCTGAACAAACAACTAAAAAAACTAGTTTGAACTGGGTCTGAAACCGGTTCTCCTAAACTACTTAACATCTCTAAACCAAATGCTAACAAAAATAATAAAAATGAAAGATAGAAAAGATAAAGAAAATTCTATGCTATTAACAAAGCCTAACAAAGAAAGGAAAAAAACTACAAAAGGAAAAAAGAGAAAACTAGTATACTATTATAGCAATGCCAGGTTTAAAAAAACTATATAGCAAATACAAATTTATATATCCCTACTATAATAAACCTTAACCTTAATACGCTAACTATATGTTTTATCTTCAAATATCTCTTTAACAATAAAAATAGGAGGGTGTGGCGACTTAGAGAAGCTGTCTAGTTGTCACCCCTCCAAGTGGCAGGTCTAGAGTTCAAATCCCACTAGAGACGAATTGGAAAATAGGCCTGTATTACGGTAACATTTGTTCATCGATCGGTCAGGTATATTACCTGTAACCTTGGTACCACCATCTTGAATGGGAGCTTTGGCGTAGTTGTGTAAGTTACACAGACAAATCCAAGGGACTAGAACAATTGAAACCAGTTTGGCAAGTCCCGAGTGGAGAGGTAGCTGGACTTACGACGGTACCGGGGAAAAGAATCTTGGCGGGGACCAGTGTTTAAAATAGAAATTTTAATTTACCGGTACATGCACCTGTTATATAAAAAAATACCGGTTCAAAAAAAATAAACCTGCATTAGTAGAAAATGATCATCAGATCATTGGGGGCAAATAGATACACGCACCGGTTACTTCAAAAAATTCCGGAACATGCACCGTTTGTTGCACCGGCCCAATTTTAAAATACCGGTATATGCAATATAAAAAACGGTAGATCCAGATTTTTATCATGCTATTTTATACACTAGCGGGGACTGATCGGAAAATCTGGATGGGCAAGAGCCCCTATGGCAAAGGGGGCCCACCAACCTGGCCGCCGGAGTCGCACCGGAGGAAAAGGTCATGTGTTATAGAAGCATGAACCAAGGAAAGAGAGACCTTAGGCACCTAAAGCCTGGCAGACCGATCCTTCCGGGCCAACTGGATTGGTAGTCTGTAATGACTGGGAAAAGAATCCAAAGAGTGACTGACTGGGTACTGGGGTTTAGTGAACTTCACAAGGGCAGACGGAACTGACCGACCTGCAAAAAGTGGAAGCATGGAAGTGTGTATGTGTCAAAGCCCAACGGAGCTCTGGGTGCACCCATATGGGAGTCTTAGGACGTTAAGAAGATCTGGGACCACCAGTAACAGGTATAGCTGGTATAAGTGCATGTAGTAGTAGAGTCAGGTTGGCCGAGCCTCATGATGCCATCCAACTATATCAGGGACTGGAAGCTTCGGCGAAACATGCCTGGGTACTCGTCATCATAGCTGGAAGTACAGTCGTTCGCATATTCCCGAATTCGGAACTTTAAATCCTGGGTCCCCAAGTTGCAGGAAAATCGGCTAGTTGTGGTAGCATGCAGGCTTGAGATACTTACCCAATGTGGTAGAGGCAGCTGCATGGCTTGAGATACGAACTCCCGAGAAGTACGCTAGTAAGGAAACAGGTATACCAATTTGGAAGCAGCAAGCGCCTACCTGGAATCACATACACCAAATTGGGAGTAATGTTAGTAGGAAATGTGGGTAAAGTGGCGGACATGTGAATACTAACTATCAGTTGGGGAAAAGGGACGTCCAAAACCAGGCTAGCTGTATAAATGGGAATATGGTAGGCTCTGGTAGGTTTAGGTTATGGATAAAATAGTCCAAGTCTTGACACTTAGTAGATAGTATAATAATTGTAAGCAATATATTGTAACGATTAATATACACTCAATAAAGTTAGAGGCATGATCTCACCTTAACAACAAAAAAAAAAAACAATAAAAATAGGATCCTTATTATGTGAATAGCAGTGTATTAACCAAAACAATCACATGGTTGCATTCTACTAAGTTCAACTAAAAATGGAACCTGTAAACAGTATTAATCTTTTAACAGGAATAAATTATTTCATCTATTTTTTTGAAAAAATTTTATAAAAAAAAGGAGTAGAGTAGGAGTAACAAAAAGCAGTGAGTTACTTGTTCAAATTGAAAAAAGTTATATTCAAAAACTCATTTCTTTATTATTTTACATTGTTTTTACTTTCTACCAAAATTTCTTGTACAAGGGCATTATTACATACCAATTATCTTGTAAGAAGATACTTCTGGCTTGCATATTAAACATGCAAAGAAGTTCCCAAAAAGAAGTTGACCTTTATAAAAACCATAATCTAGCATTATCCTACTATACTTTTAACAGGTTCAGGACATGTTCCCTTAAAATAGATCAAAATGCTATTTATAATTATAATTTTTAAAAAAACATATAAATTTACTATATAACTTTGAGGTAAGATTCTTTTAAATCTTGCTTATTAACTTTAAATTAAAATTTTCAGGAATATAAAACAAGAGAAAAAAAAATTGAGCTTAAAAATTGAATTAAAATTTTGCCAATTTTGCACAAAATAAAAATATAACTTCACTAAAAACAAATATTTTTCAATTTTAAGATTATAAATATAAGGGGAATCAGGGTATTCTAACAAAGTTAAAGTTGCTAAAATGAAAACTTTTTATTTTATTATAAAGAAAAAATAGTACATAATATTAAGTAAATTTTATATAAAAATAGTAACGTAGAAAGCTGCTTTGAATAGTAATAACTGACTTTATACATCATATCATAAAGTCAAAATTTAAGGAGATGGGGTATTGTGACGAATTGAAGATATCTTGTGATACAGTTGTCAGAATCGAATGATTTTTATACATTCGATTCGTCTCAATGAAACGAATCGAATGGTGATAAGATCATCTAATCCTGATCTTTAGATCACAAGATCTGACCAAATATATGCTGTACAAAGAAAAGTTTATAAAAAAATCTCAACAAAAGACGAAGTTGGTTATAACTTGTGACCTAGTGATCAGAATTAAATAATTTACCCACAATCGGTTCATTTTATTGAGACGAATCAAGTGATATAAAAATCACGCAATTCTGATCATTATTTTACGAGATAACCAAAATTCGTCATAATACAGAATTTGTCATAATACCCTGATTCTTTTTATATAAAATTATGACCTGAACAACTTTACTTAGGTAACTGAAGTAGGTTACCTTGTAAGAAAAATGGGTTATCTATGTACTAAAGTTAAAATTTTTTGGGTTTTAAATATAAACTGTTTTTTTTGATTAGGTAACCTACTTTGGGCCTTTAAGCAAAGTTGTTCGGCACATGATTTTACTCGATTCAAAGTAAGGTGTTAGGATTATGTGATGCTATGCTATGCATATAATTGACCATTTTTTTGCATCATATATGCTTCACATAATTAAGCAAAAAAAAGCATTCAGAGCACGTGTCTCAAATATGATTGGTAAATATGACTTTTTGAAATACGAAAGCTAATGTGGGAAATAATTTTAAAAAGGTCCAATCTAGAAAATGAACAAACTGAAAATATGAGCAAGATTGAAGCAATTTTTTTGTCAATATCTGAATAGAATAATTCTGAGAATAGTATATATAGTATAACAACTATAAAGATTGCATAATCTATTTAAATATTTCGCATAATTTTAAATTTATTTCGCATTCATCACATAATTGATCTCGGTCAAATCGCATAATTTACCTCTTCGCATCGCATAATCCTGGACACTCTAATCTAAGGTTGCCACGCGTTTTCTCAGACCTTTTTACTAAGTGAAAAATGGGGTTAAAGTTTGAAAAAAATTTTTTAAAAAAAATTTGTTTCTGAACTTTAACCCATTTTTTACTTAGTAAAAGGTTTAAGAAAAACATAGTATTTTTAAACCAAGTAGAATCATGTGCCAAACAACTTTGCTTAAGGGCCCAAAGTAGGTTACCTAATAAAAAAAAACGTTTATATTTAAAAAACCCAAAAATTTTATCTTTAGTACATAGATAACCCATTTTTCTTACAAGATAACCTACTTCAGTTGCCTAAGTAAAGTTGTTCAGGGTATAATTTTACATATACTTATAATCTTAAAATCAAAAAATATTTGTTTTTGGCAAAGTTACATTTTCGTTTTGTGCAAAATTGCAAAATTTTTATTTAATTTTTAAGCTCAATTTTTTTTTCTTACTTTGTTTTATATTCTGAAAAATTTAATTTAAAGTTATTAAGTAAGATTTAAAAAAATCTTAGCTCAAAGTTATATAGTTAATTTATATGTTTTTTTTTAAAATTTTATTTATAAATAACCATGAAAAAGACATGTCCTGGGCCTGTTAAGTATAGACAACTTTTTAACAAAAAATTTTCTGTTTTCTTTTAGTGAGAAAATTTGGTCCAAGTGATTATTAGAAAGAGTTTAGATTTGTGTTTAATTAAAGTTTTTAGTTATTGTACATATCAATATAATTTTATTATATCACTTGTTAAAAATTTTTTGCCAATCTAATATGTTATATATAGTATCAACCAATTATATTATACTAATTGTTTAGATCTAAATTCAGATCTAGATCTTCTTATTTGAAACTAAATCTGAACTTGGATTTGATTCAGTTTTTCAAATTAAATCTAGATCTTTAAAAAAATTTGTTTAATCTGATCCATGCAGAACACTAGTATGTAAACAATTATAAACAGTAATTTTAAACAATTTTAAACAATTAAATAAAGTAAATTTATTTAAAATTTTATTAAGATAACCTATTTTATTTTAATTAAAATGTTTTTAGCATCTAAAAAAATATAATTATATTTTTTAAATAAATTAATTAATATATAAACTTTGAACAATCTTGAATATTTGGATATTTTGAATTTAAACAAGACAAAAAAAGGCTTTAAATATTTAAAATATATATTACTGCTCTGTACTAGATAAGGTATCTTGTTTAAGAAAGTCTTTCACCTATCCTCTAATATAACAAGATATATATTCCATATTTCAAATATCCTTTCATAAATTATCCATGATTTGTTCTGAAGTCTGTATCTTTTTTTTAGCATTTAATAGTAATCTAAAATAATGAAAAACTAATGTTAGCCTTTGTACTTTATAAGGTTGTAATTTAGCTAATTCTTTTTTTGTATTTTGAAGATTGTGAAGCTAATTTTTCAATTCATTATAACAGTTTTCTATTTATTGCATTTGCCATTTAGATTGGACTAAAATAGGACCCCAAAGAACTCTAATACAACTCAGATGATTCTAAAAAAGGAAATTTTGCATAGAAATTCATCAAATGTTGCATTTTTATATAGTAAATTTTCAAATTTTGCTCTATTTTATACATCTATTTGGCTAAAATACTGCTAAAAAAATTATACAAACTCAGATCTAAGTTGTATTAGAGTTCTTTGGGATTCTACTAAAATACCTTCACAGTATGATAGGGATTGGGCTAAACTATTTTCACAATATAATAGGCTAGTGCTTTTTCTTTATCTTTTTGTTTTTATATTCTATATTTTATCAAGAGTTTGTATCCGCTTAGCTTCGTATTGAAGTTGCTCCCGTGCTTTTTTTTTTCTAAAGGTACATTCTTGAGTTTTCTAAAAATATATTATAATATAATTTATTAATAAAAAATATATATATTGAAGCTATTTTAGTATTTTTTAGTACATTTTAACATTGATTTTTAATATAAAACTGCTAGGTATCTTAGCAGTTTTATATCAAAAATCAATGCAAAAAGTACATCAAAATAGCTTTTTATATATGCTAGTATATAATCTCTTCCCCGAAAGTTAGTTACCCACCAGCTCATTTTACTGACCCCATTTCCCTGACAGAATTTTCACCTACAGCATTTTTTGTTGACAGAATCTTTCCTCGACATACCATGTTTTCAACCTTCCCTTTCCTTGACAGGACATATTTTTGGTAAGACATTTTACTGACATAACGTATTTCAGAAAGAACATTTTTTCTACATGACATATTTCTGATATCTTTTTCTAACAAGATCTTTCCTGATTAGAATTTTGTTTAAATAGATAGAGTGATATATTCGTGTTCATCACATCACATGATTAAGCACTCAGCATAAATTAGGGTTAGGGTTAGGGTTAGGTGATAGTATAATTTAGGCCGAGTTGATAGTGCTAGTAAACAAATGACGTAGTTGCATGATTTCATGTGAAGTGATAATCACTGGGATTATCGATCTTGTTAGAAAAAGTGCATTCAATAAAACTTAGTATTGGAGAAAAGTCAAATTAGAAACATGTTATGTCATATAAATGTCTTGTCGAAAATATGAGATTTCTAGGAATGGGATATCGAAAACATGGTATGTTGAGGAAAGATTCTGTCAACAAAAAGTGCTGTAGGTGAAACATTCTGTCAGAGATATAGGGTCAGTAAAATGAGCTAGCGAGTAACTAACTTTCGGAGAATCATACCAGAATCAATATCTTATAGTTACTGGCATAAAATATAAATTTCAATTTTTTATCAGGTTTTTTATGCCATTCTATAGTTTTTAATACATAATCTTAAAAAGTGTTGTGTGTTATCTCAAATAACTTCTAGTTTTTTAAAGTATTCATGTTTTCTTTGCTGTTATTTATAACTTTAGCAAAGGTACTATCTTTATTATGGGCCTTGTTAGATGCAATACTAGATTTTGTATTTGGGTGAGGCATTATGATACTATAAAAGTATAAAAATCGTTGCTTTTTTTTCATGTTCATGTCGAAATTTTAATTAATTATAGAGCAAATTAGATAAGAATACACAAGATCTATTTAGCAAAAATGCAGCTAACATCAATTTTGTTTTGTTAGAAATCATTAAAAAGTTTAACAATAATAGTTTTAATAGAATAAATAAAAGAAATCAAAACAATTCAAATAATAATTAGATTAAATATTAATATTCAATGCATTATCTAATTGTAAATCAAATGTTTTTTTTTATTTTAAAAACAATTTAGATGATGCTTATGCTATTAAGAATTTATTATATTGATTTAATTCTTTTAAGACTTTTAAAAAATATTTAAACAATAATGAGAACATAAGTAAAATAGTTGTTGTCAACCCAATTTTCTAAAAAACTACTATTTTCAATAAAATGAAATAAAACCTATTTATTATTTATTAAAAGGTAGAATTTAAATTACTGTAAACGAAATTGAATATCACAAAAGAAAAAGCTATAAATCTTGTAAGTTTTTCTTATTTGTAAAGTAAAGTTTGGGTCCGATTTATTTTTATCTGATTAATAATAAAAGTAGAACAAGAAAAACAAATCTTGTAGATTAGTTTTTTATTTTATAAATTTTTAAAAAAGAAGTAGCATTTCTTGTAAAGCTATTTGTTATGGAGATTTACAGCTTCCCGCACTATACATCATTGTTTACTAACACTAACAATTCAGACTATACATTATTTGTTTACTAGCACTAGCAACTTAGCCTAAATTATACCATTACCTAACTCTAGTCTAACCCTAACTCTAACCCTAATTTAGGCTGGGTGCTTAATCATGTGATATAATGACCACAAATATATTACTATTCTTGAAACTACCCAATAATTATTTTTAAACGAAATTTCTTATTGAAAAAAATCTTGTTAGAAAAAGATATCAGAAATATATCATGTTAAAAAATATTTTTTTTTGAAATACATTATGTTAGTAAAATACTTTTCAAAAATATGTCCTGTCAAGGAAAGTGGATATCAAAAAAATATGGTATGTTAAGAAAAGATTCTGTCAACAAAAAATGCTATAGATGAAATATTCTATCAGGAATATAGTATAGAAAAATGATCTGGCAAAGAACTAACTTTCAGGAACTCAAGAAACAATGGTGATATATATATATTGGTATCCTGTTCTCCTTCTTTAACTGCTCTACTATAAAATATCAGTTCCTTTTGTACTGCTCTACCTTTGCTTTAGTCCTTTTGTACTAGTGTCTTTTGAGTTTCTGGTACTTTTTTCATGTCTACTATCTGTAGATTGATCTGCATTTCCAACATTGTTTGGTCCTCTTCTAGTTAATGCTCATTTGATTTGGTAGTTGATTCATTTGTTGCCTTTTGTTATTGTTTTAATAAGTCTTTATCTAGATTTGGATCTACTATTTCCATTTTTGTATTTGTGCCATTATTTGGTTTCATATTTGTTGTTGTATGCGAATCTTCTGACATTATTGTGCAGATTGAATCATTCAACCCTAATTACCCACTTTTAGTTGCAGTCTTTTGTTGTGTGTTATAGCAGATATCTGTCTCTATATATGTTTTCTTTGTCTTCTTAGTCACCAGTTCATAGGGTGCTTCTTTAGCTTTCTTTATTACTGAGCTCATTATGGCCATAATCTCTTCTAGCACTTCTATGGTCCCTTCAGGTCCATATCCATGTTTGTTCTTGTCTCCCTTGCTTTGCTAATAGAAAGATTTCTATTGCCAACTGTGTGTCTGCTTGTTTCCTTTTCCTGTAAATTTCTTTGTTTGTTTACTTATTTATTTATTTAATGTCTATGGACTATTTATTTGTATTTGGTTCTTTACTGCCTTCTGTTAATATCTTATGTGTTTTCCAATTTTGTTGTTTTGATGATCAGCAGAAAGAGTTTTTTTTTGATTGCCATTATACCATTCTATATATCAGATATAGAATAAGATTCCAATTCTGAAGATCTAATTTCTATTTCTGTATTATTGATTTTGATCCACCTGCCATTCCTATAACAAGATTCATAAAGTTGATCCCCAAATTCGCCTCCCAAATTGTTTTATAATCACTGTGTTTCTTGGCATAAACAATGAATTATTTGAATATAGGAATTAATTGTATTTATATTTCTGAGTCATGCTATATTGACGTAATTTGTTGGTCATGTCTATAATAATAATAATAATAATAAATGCGTATTCGTTGTATGCGTATATATTGTACGTAGAATTGATTCTAAATACACTTATGTTGAAAGAAAATTTTAGATTCACTCAAATCGACAATGAATTTTGAATTAACTTAAAGGTGATTCCGAATCAATTTAGCGCATATTCAATTAAAAACATTAAATTAATTTAATCAGTAGCTATGATATTTATGTATATATAAGCTCTGCGTCATTTCTCATTTGTTTTTTATAATCTTGATTGACCTATTATTTGAAAAATTATTAAACAATTTAAAAATTTTATTAATGAAAAAAAGAGTTTATAGAACTACTTGACGAACTTAATTTATTCACTGCAAAGAAAATATTTTATAAAAATTATTTAATGAACGTAATAATTTATTGATGTTAAAACATTGATAAGGCTTTGTTAACTGTTTATAAAAAATAATTTTACTAAAATGACAAAGAATGATTGAATTTCCTTTCTCTTATATGACTAATTGAGTAATAAACTGTATATTTCTTTATCATATTAAACATTCAAGTTTAACTACTATCATGGTCTTCCGTTCCTGGTTTCGCGCGATGGCGTCACGCAGCTATCTAGTGCAAATTCAATAACTTATCGATCAGCAATTATTATTTAAGCAGCTCGTTATATAAACTTACACTAACCTTTTTTTGACCCGGGTCAATCCGATAATGACCCGTGACCCGCATGACCGACGGGTTGGCCCTACCCGGGTAACATCTCTAATATATACAAAATTTAAAACTTTATAGAAAAATAATATTTAAAAAGAAAATTATAATTTATTTAATAATTAAAAGAATTTAAAAAAGATAAATTCAGAGAGAGTAAGAAGAAATATTAAGTAATAATAAAATATTCTTGAATATGCTATTTTATAAATAGAGAGAAAAAAAATCAGAAAGATAAAATGCACCTATGATGTTCAACACTATATATATATACATATTATTACTGTATTTAATATTTGTAATATTGAAATTTGATTAAAAAATTTAAAGCTAGATTAATTAAATAACAGAATTTTATCTTAGAGCACAAAGTATTAATTAATTGCTAGGAGTTTAACACCTATGGTGCATATTAATAAATTTGAAAAAAAAAAGTCTAATGATATGTGCAATTGGTTTTATTACCTCTAAGTGGAAAGCGTTTAAGGTTAGGAAAGATAACTTTGTGATCAAGAGTTAGATGGAGTTTCCTAATTTTATTATATTTCTGTGGTACAAATGGTTTTATCTTTTTATCTTTTTTACTACCAGTAGGATCTTGTTTTGGAAACAATCCATCAAGTTCTTTATGCCTTGGCTTTTTACAACAGAGAACAGATCTTTGACCCCTAAGTGGAGTGTTTTTTTCGGACCGAAGTATAGACTTGGCAAGTTTAATAAGCTTCGTTTTTTTACTACCACCTTTAAACCATAAAACCATTTATGACTAATTAATATATAAAAATATAATATTTTCTTAAAACAAATTATTTTATAATTACCTAAATAATAAGCGATATCGATAAGGTTATCACATTGATCTTGCATAGCGCAAGCTGGCGCAGCAGCCAACAAAGAATCCACCATAACACCGGACAAATCACCTAAAGCAGCATTTATAAAACCATCTTTTTCGGTGTGACCAACAGACATGTGTAATTTTTCAATGGCATTATTTTTGTGTTCTTGTCCGAATCGTGCAGAAACAACGACAAACAAAAAAGTCAGAGTGATTATAATGATAGAAAATTTCATTATCACAGATAATTTAAGATTTGAAAAGAAAGTTTTTCTTATTTAAAAAATTAGAAAGATGAATAAATGAAATTGAATGTTGTTTCATTCTCTTTATATATATAAAAAGATTATAATAATCAATTCCAACAAAAGACTCAATTTCAAATTGTATGGCTGATGCCTTAATAAATAATCAATTGATTTAAAATAGGTGTCACCTATACTATATTTCAACCATAACTTTTTAGAATGTTTATCAAACTAATTAAACGTGAACAGCATCATTTGGTGAAAATCATAACTTTACATAATGACGGAATGATTAAAATTACTAAATAAAGAAACATCCGCTTGTCTAAAAATGATGTTTTAATAGAAAGGATGATTAAAATCTTTGCTGGTAAACACGAGAAAAATAAATTTTGCTTATTCTTAATAGAAATATGAAATAACAAAAGTTAATATTTCTTTTTCGTGTGAAAATCGCAAAAAAAAAGAAAAGAGTCTTGAATAAATTAACATTGTTACAAATATCCGTTGATTAAAAATTAATGTATATTTTTGGTTTCAATGCTTATTAATTTTTCATTCCTTTCACTTTAAGCATTCGAAAAACTTCTTGTGACTATATCGATATTCAAAAAAAAAAAAAGATAAACATATAGATTGCTTAAAATATATTCGCTATTTTGCTATTCTGCAAAACATCGATATCGATATGGGGTCAGATAAGTTTATTTTACAGATAATTAATTCACAAATAAGTTATTTCACAGATGGTTGATTTCATTTCACAGAAAGTTTGTTTCATCAACAGCTCATGTCATTGAAAGTTTATTTCTCCGACAATTCACTTCACAGAAAAAGTTTTTTTCTTATAAACTACATCAACCGTAATTCTAACTGAACTAATGAATTGCTTTGTGAAACGAGCTATCAATAAAATAAACTACTCTATGAAACAGGGGTACCGAAAAATTAATTGCATTAAATTGTATCATACGTATTACAATTGCAATTAATTAAAATTATCATTAAAAAATGTTTTAATTCAATTAAATGACGTAAAAATTACATTATTGGCATACAAGGTTGTTCTTCGGACGGGCGCGTGTCAGTTTGGACGACTACTCCGGAATTCAATCGATTACGTACGTACGTACGTTCAGTTTTTGCCACTTCGCAATTGGTAAACCATTTATTCTTAGAGAATATGTTAATATAGATTATTTAACGAACTTTTTTTTTTAACAAAGGAAAATTACTTAACAGATTTATGTATTTTATTTTATTTGATGAAAAAAATATTTTTAAAAAATTGAAGAACTTAATGTAGGTGATGATGCTGAAATCGGATGATCGTGAAAAGGTTAGAGTGATCAGCCAATGGGGCTTTTAGATTCTGAATTTCAGCATCATCCCCGACACTTAATAATTTGTTCAATAAACTTTTTTTTTATAAAGCCGCTCTATACATTATAATGAACTTCTTTAATAATGACTTTTTTTTCTTTCAGTACCGTCAGTTCGTATAGAAAGAGTTTGCTATAATTTATTTATGATAGTAAAAGTAGCGTTAAAGACTTTTTAAAGAATTAAGAAAAATTTTCCTTAAGAAAATACAAATAAGTCATTTGAAGAACTTTTGGATGATAAAATTAAGTCTCTTAGAAAACTGCTTGTTTTTGATTGATAAATTTAAAGTGGCTATCACATAAATTCATGATTCATTGCATAATTATAAGAAGAATTCGAAGTAGAATCGTTAAACCAAATAAATATAGTTCTTTTTTGATTTTCTTTCTTTTCTTTATTATACCAGTACGATCACATGAGATGTGGAGGGATGGTTCCGTTCAAATTTTTGGTGCGCTATATTTTCTCCTGTTTTAGATGGTATTATGGTTGTCTCTTTTTTCCGTTTATGATATAGTTCAAGATGGTGAGAACATATATTCGCGTCATTTCACAATTTAGGTCGATTTCAAATTGACCTAAGTCGGTGAAAAATTAAAAATAGAGTTCCAATCCGGATAACGTTTGTCCGAATAATTATCGGTATCCGGCAGGTACTATGTAAACACTGGTGGAAAAATTTAAAAAACTTTACATTACATTATTTCCGCAAATTTTATTAAAATCATGTGACAAATTCTTATCAATTTTAATAGACAGTAGTGAATCTGCTATGATCATCCACATGAGGGTGAAATCCGTAATAAAAAACATATTAAAACGCGGATTTCACCCTAACCCTTTCGCAACTCAGGTTTCACTCTGTTCTATTTTAATATAAAATCTGCAACGCACGAGTGCTTCAGTCACGTGCTTTTGCTATTATCCTGCCGATACCCATGTATCCGTCAAAACATGCTAGATAACAAGAAAATTCCTGGACAAATTTCGGATATATTATCAAATGATAAAAATTATATACAACCATTAAAAAATTTACATAAATATTTGTAGAATTTTTTTTTTAAAAAAAAAAAAAATTGTATGATTAAAAATTTGATCAATTTTTACATTACATCATAGAACGTACTCACCCATATCGTGTAAATCATTTCTTTTGAGCCCGCCAATCCTCTTTTTCCTGCAAAGTGTAATATCACTGTTCACTTGAATTAACATCTGAATTGACGATTTCAATAATTCCCAGGGCTAATACAGTGCAGGACACCATAAACCAACACCTTTTTATATGTATTTTACAAAAATTGATATAATTTAAAAATAAAAAATTTTTTAAAAAAATTTTTTATCTTTAAGTCTAAGCTACAATTTGGTTAGAAAAGATTTTTTATTTTATTTTAATTTTAAAAAGTTATATCAATTTGAAGTTTACTAAGAAATTGAAATTTTGGTATTAAATATATAAAAAAAGAACATATGTTATTTTTGACCAATCACAATTGATTACATTATATTAGCCAATCAGAATTGGGTATTTATTTGAAAATTTGGCATGGGGGTGTTGGTTATGCTGTCCCGCACTGTATGCTTTTAAAACACTCTATTCATAAATGTATTCATGAATGTATTCATGAATAAATTCATAAATGGCATTATCAACTACTGTTTGCAAGATAAAACAATACCACATATAAATCTTTTTAATTGCATGTTAAAATTTTATTATATATCATGAAAATAAACAATAGTAAAAAATCTTTCAACAAATTTTGTCTTGACTATCCTGCATAAATTATTTATAAAATGCATTCTTAGGTTATTTTCAATTGGCTTAATTGTTGAAGTTTTTTAATTATACCAACATAAAGAATTTTAATAAAATTATAAATTATCCAATATTTTTTTTTGATTTCAAAGTGCCTGTTTTGGAGCATATACTTTATTCTGTTTATGCATCTGAATTCTACATGAATGAGAGTACAACTAGCTACATGTACACTTTTGGTGTCTAATTTAAGTGGTCTGCCCGAAGGTTCCACACTAGATGCTATACCTGCAACCCAACTATGGGAATTGCCTATTTAAACCCTCTGATCTTCAGTTTCCCACCTAAACTTTCAACAGATTCACTGGATGTTTGCATTACCTATGCAGTCAGTCCAACCACCCGGGTCTCTTTTCATAAGAGCCCTTAGGACTCCTTTTATACCCGAAGGTACAATCTGGCTTATCCTCAACAGGAAACTTGGTAAAGTGGTATCTGTCCCACCAGGTATTTACCTACTTTTTGGTAACTTATGCATTCACCGAGGCGAACAACTTGCAGTCTGGGAGTAGTATTGTTAGTCGAAATTGTTTTGAGCTATATAAAAATATTTTGACTTTTGACATTTAGCATGTCAAAATTCTAAATTAATGTCAAAATTCTAAATAATGTCAAAATACAGTCAACCCTCCATAAATGCAACTCATAGGGACAAGCCTACAACGTGCATTTAGGAAGGTTTGCATTTAGAGAGAGCTAATTAAATTGCAGCTTTTAAAAATTAGATCATCAAGTTTGTGTAACTTCTACCAAAACTGTATAACCTATCTTAAATACTAAAATTTGATTGGCCACGTGCATTTAGGGAGGTTAGTGTGATATAAAATGTTATTCAAGAGAACGTGCATTTACAGAATATAGAACGTGCATTTAGCACTAATAACATTTTACGGAATAGAAAAAAACGTGCATTTAGAGAGGTATTGCATTTATGGAGGTTGCATTTATGGAGGGTTGACTGTACTAAATTAATGTCGAAATGCCTAATAGTATCAAAATGCCTAAATAGTGTTGAAATGTCTAAATAGTGTCGAAATTCTAATTAATGCCAAAATACTAAATTAATACCGAAATGCCTAAATAGTGTCGAAATGTCTAAATAGTGTCGAAATGTCTAAATAGTGTTGAAATGTTCATCTAAATAGTGTTGAAATGTTGAAATATCAGCAAAATGTCTAAATAGTCAAAATATCTATATTATATTTATACATTTAGTCATATGTATATGTAATATTTATTTCGTCAAGCATTGACATTTATTTAAATTGTTAAGTATTTAGATATTTAGCCATAATGTATATAGATCAAGCATTTAGACATTTAGTCATATAATATTTATTTCATCAAACATTTAGACATTTAGTCATATCATATTCATTTCATCAAGCATTTAGGCATTTAGTCATCTAATATTTATTTCGTCAAGTATTTAGACATTTAGTCAAATTTAGCATTTCGACATTTCAACAAAAAATAATGCGATGTCGAAATATATTTAGACACTTAAGTATCTAAATATTTGACTAAATGGTATATTCGACTAACAACACTATTCGGGAGTACCCTGCAACCACTACCATTACCTACTTCTGCTCTTATAAGGTTCGCTCCAACTCCGGTACCCACTATCACTTTCCTACCAGTCCTTCACTAATTTTCTTAGACTTCCAATTCAGTTGGCCCAGAAGGGTTGATCTACCCGGCATTAGGTGCCACTATAGGTTTTTTCCCCCTGGTACCTACTTCTATAACATAGGTCCTAAAGATTTACTTGTTTGTTTTTTTTTTATATGAATTAATATAATTAAAGATAGAGTACATTATTTGCAAATTATAGATAAAACAAATAAAAAAATTTTTTTCTTTTTAAAATTAAAAAAATTATATTAAGTTACATAACTATTTTTAATTTTTTAAAAAAAGTTGTAGAATAGATTTTTTTGATTCTAACAGTAGTAAAATCATTAAAATTGGTTAGATTCTCACTAAGAAACATATGTTTAAAGATTGGATATTACAAATTGTTTACAAAAATCATATAATATAAACCAATTAAAATTACTAATTTTGTATAATAACAGAGAATTTGAGCTCATTACAGAGAATTTGACCAATATGTAAGTAGGCTTTTTTCAAGCTACAAAAGTTTTAAATTTTTATTACCTATAAATAGAAGGTTTAATATGTAGTATATTAAATTTGGTAAATTTTTAAGAAAAAATATGCTTGTCACTAGCAGTAACAATTCCTGGTTCCAGATTAGTTGGTCAATTTGGATCTAGATTTAATTTGTTTTTTTTTTGATAATCTAGATCTGCTTTTTTTGTTTGTGTTTTTAATTTGTTTTTTTGCTTCACTACAAAACAGGTAGAGGATTAGAACCAGAAAGCTTGCTGTCTTTTAACTAAGCTTGTTGGTGAAACTAATTAGTTTCACCAAAAAACTGGTGCACTAGCAAGACACTCTTGGTGCACCATTAAAATTAGCTTTTTCTATAACTATTAGTGCATTAGTTTCACCAAAAAACTGGTGCACTAGCAAAACACTCTTGGTGCACTATCAAAGATTAGTTTCACTAACAAGCTTACTTTTAACCTTCTTACTTTTGGAGATATATAGTTTTTTCATTGTTTTTTGGTTTTTTTTTTGAACTTATACTTTTTTTAGTAGATTTGATTTGCTAAAGCTACTGTTGTAGATGTCATTGTTTATAGAGATTTTGGACTTTTGCTATTTTGAAACTGTGCTTGTAAAGATTTAGACTTTATCATTTCGTATTGTCATTAGTGATTTTAGACTTTTTGTCATTTTGGTAATGTTATATGCAATTCAGACCTTTATAGATATTTCTTTAGTGATTTTAGACTTTTGCTTTTGGAGTGTTTCTTCTATAACTTCTTGGTAAGTCTTGTTAGTGTTATTTGGGATTTCCTTTTCTTTTTTTTTAACTAACGTTTTTTTGACCTTGAAGCAGTTCTAGTATGTTTTTTAGTTTCACTTTGCTAGAAATAGGATTCTGTGAAATAAAAGCAATATTTTTTCATTGTTTTTCAAAATTTTTTTTTTTGACTTGAACTAATCATTTTGACTTTGGGACTTGTTTTGGTATTTTTAGTATTATTGTTTTGAAAGCTTTTGTTTAAGATAAGTAATTTCTTTTATTTTGGATTTTTTTTGTTTTTTTGTTCTTTCTCAGTTTTGAGCTAATTCTTTTCTTTATTAGAAATAGGTAAATTGTCATCGTTATCATTGAAGTCTTTATGGGTATTATTTTGCTACCATTGTTGAAGTTTTTGTTGATGGGTTTGTTATTTTTGCATCATTTTTAAAGCCTTCTCAGATATTAATTTGCTAGCATTGTTAAAATCTTGTTAGTAGGTTTTGTTGTTTTTAATATCATTGTTCTTGGGTTTTTGGCTCTTTTTATATATAAGCAAATAAGGCTAGAAAGAACTCTAATAGAGGTTTATAGCACTTCTAATATATGAGTAGATTGTCAAATTCAGGTATAAATTGTTTTAAATCACGAAATTCTTTAAATTGTATATGAAGATCTTTATTATTATTATTATTATTATTCTATTATTTGCTGAATGTAAAGTGATACTGTATATATAAATTTATAATGTCATAATATCAGTCATAGAACATGTCCCTTAAAATAGCCTTAAAATAAGTTTATAATAAAAATTATATGAATTTACTATAAACTTTAAGCTAAAGATTCTTCTCAGCTTAACTAATTAATTAACTTAAAATTAAATTTTATAAACATATAACAAGAAAAGAAAAAAAATTTGTGCTTAAAAACTATATCGAAATTTTGTTAATTTTGCACTTTTTCAAAATGTAACTTCACCAAAAACAAAAATTTACTAATTTTAAATTAGTTTTTTTTTTTTTTTTTTTTTAGTATAAAGTGCCCACTTTGGGGATTGGCTTTTATTCAAGATATATTAGATCTCGGTACCCTACATAGAGAGAAATCTGACATTCATACATTAACGAGAGTACAACTAGTCACACCTGCAACTTTTGGTTGCCTATTTAAGTAGCTACCCGAAGGTTTTATACTAGCTGCCATATCTATAACCCACATACTGGCATTACCTATTTAAACCCTCTGATATTCTGCTTACTGCCAGTCCATTTTGTATCACTATAACACTGTTCCGGATTCTAACCGCACCCTTAGGACTAATTTATCCTCAGTGGAAAACTTGGTAGAGCATTTTCCTGTCACACACAGGTATCACCTACACTTCGGTAATATATATCATTATCTACTTCTGTCCTTGTAAAGTTCTCAGTACCGCTCCGTTCTTCTTTCAGTTTCTTTCCCCTGGAACTTTCTTTCCCCAGTTGCTTTTCTACTTCCAATCCAAGGACCCAGAAGGGTTGGTCTGCCCTGGCAAACCCAGAAACTCCTATCCCCTAATACACGATTTCACAACACATGTCCTTTTCCTCCAGTGCGACTCCGGCGGTCCGGTTGGTAGGGTCCGCTATAAACTCTCTTGTCGTAAGTCCGCTTTCGGTCAGTTCGAACCAGTCAGTCCCCGTCTGATTCCTGTTGGGTACCATCAAAAGTCAGCTACCTCTTTATTTGAATCTTGCCAAGTATGGTTTCCTTTTGTTCTATGGTTCTGTGCATAACACAGCGCCTGCGCTCTACGGAATTTATGTGCCCAGTTCTGTGCATAACACAGCGCCAGAGCTCCCATATGAGTTGGTATAACCCAGGAAACAGATTTGTACATCTGAGCTCATAGTCCAGGTTACCATAATGCAGATAAATTTTTCAAAATCGTCTCCAGTGGGATTTGAACTCTGTACCTTTTGTTACAACTACTTGGGGATGACAACAATCCAACTACACTATATTGTCACACTTCTAATTTTAAATTAGTATTTATATGTACTGTAAAATCATGCTCTGAACAATTTTACTTAGGTGACAAAAGAAGTTTACCTTGTAAGAAAAATGTGTTATCTATATATTAAAGTTAAAATTTTTCAGTTTGTAATATAAACCTCTTTTTTTATTAAGATAACCTGCTTTGGGCCTCTAAGTAAACTTGTTTAAAGAGTATTTCTACTTGGCTTAAGATCAAAATGTGTTTTCTCAGATATTTTATAAATAAAAAATAGTGTTAAAATTAGAAAAAAAATAATTTTTTTCAAAAAAAATTTTTTTCTCTAACTTTAACCCTATTTTTCACTTGTAAAATATCTGAGAAAATGCATTTTGATTTCAAACCAAGTAGAAATACCCCCTAAACAAGTTTACTTAGAGGCCCAAGGCAGGTTATCTTAATAAAAAAAGAAAAAAAAAAGGTTTTATATTACAAACTGAAAATTTTTAACTTTAATATATAGATAACTTATTTTTCTTACAAGGTAACCTTATTTGATCACCTAAGTAAAATTGTTCAGAGCATAATTTTATATATAATTTAAAATTAGTAAATTTTTGTTTTTGATTAAGTTGCATTTTGAAAAAGTGCAAAAATAATGAAATTTCGATATGGTTTTTAAGCTCAAATATTTCTTTTTTTCTTGTTATATATTTGTAAAATTTAATTTTAAGTTAATTAGTTAAGAAGAATCTTTAGCTCAAAGTTTATAGTAAATTCATGACATGCCCTATAACTAATATTGTAAGATAGTAATCCTGGTTGATCAAAATTTTTCGACCGACCAATCCAATAAAATTTTATCGGCTTAGTCGGCTTAGCCAAAAAAAATTTCAAAAAAACCTATAATATCGTATTATTTCCTAATCAGGCTTAAACTATTATACAAGAGTTGTGATAAAAGTGAAATTTGGTAATACAAATCTACTTTTAATAAAAAAATTCTCATAACTATAAAAAAAAGTAACAGTTTTAAATTTTTAAATACTGCGGTGGTTAAGTAAATTTGTGACTCCAATTTTTTTCGCAAAGCTTTGTATTAATTTTGAAACCTCTCATTAATTGTATTTAACATAATGAAGAGTTTTGGAATTAAAAAAAATAGTGTATTTCTGAAAAACCATCTCTACTTTTACGAAAAAGTAATTTAAACTTGTAAGATTATTTGCAGCTGAATAATCAGTTCTTTTATCAATCCAAGATGCAATTTCAGTTGCATGTGCTTCATTAATGACTGTTGAAAATGGTTCAGTTATTTGTGATAGCAATGTTTGTGTTAAGATAGTGTGAGGTGGAAGAAGTTTTAATAGTATCAGTTGATTCTGAGAGGCTAATCGTTCCTTTACATCTTTCCAAAGGTTTTTATCAAGTATTTGCTTATGAGGATATACTTGATTATAAATATTGTTGCCAGACATTTGAAAGTATCTAATAGGAGGTAAACAGTTTTGTAAAGTGGTCTTTAAGGCTAAAAAATTTTCATGGGACCAATCTTTAGGATTGGATGGTAAGTCTGGATTTTGAGCAATTCCCCATTTAATATCATAATTCCAAATTGTTTTTTTTTCCTTTTGTAAGTCATCTCGTTCAATAAGTATTACTAATGCATTTTCAGGAAGTGAAGTAAAATAATCGGAATCAAAATTTTGACTTGGATATTTTACTGTAATGTCATTATACCATTTTTGTAATTCTTGAAGAATATCATTATTGAAACCTTTGTTTCAATTAAATAAGTCTCAAGATGTTTGGCTAATTCATAAAGAAAAAACCCGCAAGCAATAAGCATTAGTTCAAAAATAAATGATACATCAAGGTTTTCTAATAAAATTACACCTCCATAGATATATCTTTAAATAAAGTTGATAATGTTAAATAATATTATAATACAAATTAAAACATTTAATAATGGGCTTTTCTAAATATCTCTGGCCAGAGATATATAACTTATATATCTCTGGCCTATTAACCAATCAAAAGAAGCAAAAGTCACGTGACCCATTTTTCTAAATCATCAGTTGATCAGAAGGGTTTGTGCAACCCGACCTCTGACCACACTGATGATCGACTAAGTAAAATTACCTACCGATTTTTATAAGTTATTGCTTATTGGCCATGCTATAAGATAGTTATTGTATGGGTTGTAGTGAATAACCCATTACATACACGGGCTCATATTTAAATCCCGTGCCTTCGGCACGGAATATGAACCCGTGTATATAATGGGTTATTCACTACAACCCATACAATAACTATAAAATATTTATCGTATAGTGGGTGAAAAAAATATCGGTACAGGTATGATCAAATCAAATATTTGTCTTCGACAAATATTTGATTTGATTACTAATATACATACTCATACTACCGTACTGACATATTTTATTTTTACCCAGGTGAAAGTTACATGATATACAAGTTTTATTATTTTTCTATAAATCGGCTAGTAGTTAGGGTAGATGATGTTACGGTATCAGGTATGTATTTATATTATATTATTATTTATATTTATTTCATATTTATTTATAATAATACAAATAACATTCTTACATAATTACATAACCTATCGCTACTATCTAACTTAAGCACACTTTTTCTTGTAATCCTAACCCTAACACTAAACACATAACTTATTACTACACTATACCTGTACAACTAACTACTACGCTAATCCTGTGCTACTATCTAACCCTAACCCTAAGCCCACTCTATCTTCTAATTTTAACCCTAAACATGACGTAAACAACCTTTAGCAAAATATGGTATAATACGGCACAGCACCAGCAAAATACAGCACGACACGACACCGGTACAACACGGTACTAGCGAAATAACACGACACGGCACGACTGAAATCAACTTGGTATGACGTAGAAACACCGGCAAGGGACGAAAAGGTGCACCAGCACAGCGACGAAAAAAGGCTCCAACAAATGACAAAAATAGTGACGAAAAGAGGCACCAAAGAACGACATACCAATGACGAAAAAGGCCTAAAGAATGACCCACCAAAGACTAAAAAAAAGCACCTATGAACAACGACACCAGCGACGAAAAGAGACACCAACGGCGACATTAGCGGCAACGAAACAAGACCACTCTGGAAAATACAAATCATTCCAAAAGGCAATACCACCCTATGCAAGAACATTGGAGAAAATGAAAGACAAGTTATAGAAATATAAACCTCTGAACCCAAAGGAAATCTAACGACGACACCAACGACGACACCAACTACAACGTTAGCGACAACACGACGAAAGACATGCTAAATAAATGAATAAAAAATAAAAATAAAAAAAATTAGTTAAAGAAATTAAAAAAAGTAAAGAAAGCGAAGAAAAGTAAAGGTAAGTGGAAAAAAAAACAAATAAAAAAAAAACAGATTAAAGATGATCTATACTTATCTATCCGGGTCTGGCAATGTGCATCTAATTTTGCATTGGCAATCGGATCAACACATGAATTTTTAATCATATGATTTCCCTGTTTTTTGATTGGCCAAAAAGGCCAGAGATATATAAGCTATATATCACTAGCCAGAAATATTTAGAAAAGGCCTTTAATAATAACTTACTGAATAATGATATCAAATTGCTGAATAGAGATTAATTGTTTTAATATAATTTTTATCTTTGTTAATTCTTGCTAGCTCACTACAAAAGTATAGAGATCGATATCTTAAAATAGAATGCGTTTTAAATATCTTGATATCTGGAGATTTTTTGACGTTAATAATTACATTAAAATCCTTTAAAAATTACATTTGTGTATCAAAATTTTGAAATCGGAAATGGATGTTTAAAGACTCCCATTTAACAAAATAAATAACTTTTAAACGACAAGTATTATCATAAGAAAATAAAAGTTAATACTGTGCATTGCTCATTTGAAAATGAATAAGTTATCTATATCCTAAAAAAAAATCAATAGTGTTTTAATCCTTATCCTGATTTAAAGTAACATTTTTGAAAAATTTTTAAAATAAATTCTTATGTGAAAAGTTTGTTAAAAGTATTATAAATGAAATAAAATACTCTGACAATAAAGTTCTAATAAAAAAAATTTTACTTATAAAATCGGCTAGCCGATTTTAAAAAAATTGACTGACCAGATTGAAAAATCGGCTTAGCTGATTTTTTTAATTTTGGCCAGGATCACTATTGTAAAGGCGCTGCCATTTATTAAATAATAATTTAGGGGTAGGGGGTCAAGAAAAATCTTACCTTAGTTTTTTTTAAAGGTTTTACAACCATAACCATGTCTAGATTCTTTATTAAATTATTGAAATTAATGATACATGTATATATGTACAGTAAATCCTATCCCTTAAACTGTAAGCAAATCCAGGCAAATTTGGCTGGAAAATTGCTATAAATATGATCTATATTTTTTAAAACTTAAGATATTTAATTAAAATTTTTTTTGATAATATTTGAAAATAAGGATTATATTATAGTAGTATTTAATTTTATATTATAAGAAAAAAAGTTTAAGTTGCTAATAAGCTAAAAATAGACAAATTTTAAAAAATTTTTTATCCAAAAAAATTATCTACTTTTTCTTGACGAACTCTATCAATATTAGCTTTAGCTTTCTGATTTAATATAATGATATAGTTTATAAAAGGAGTACAACTTTTATTATTGCAACTTTTGTGATTTATTTGTAAAAATTAGGACTTGTATTAGAAGTAAAAATTTTTTTTTATAGACAGGAATATATAAAATTTAAGAAAACCTAAAGAAAACTTTTATAGTAAAAATTTTAAAATAAAAACTTTAAACTTTTATTGTTTTAAACTTTATTAATAATTTTAAAAAATTTTTATAATAAAGTTTATAAAATATCTTTTAAAGAAAACATTCTATAAATCGATGAGAAATTGGTCTTGCAGTATTTGCCTCTTATGGCATGGGACTACTTTCATGAAGTAATCTGAAAAGAGAGATGCATTAAAACAGTGGAATGGGAACAAAAAAAAGGAATCCAGTGAACGCACAAGAGAAATTGGCAAAAAAAGAAGGCTTTGTTCGCAAGAGGTACTACTGAAAAGAAGAAGCAGAAGAGGGACCCTAATCCAAGGCATGCGGAAAGCTCCACTAATGAAGAAGAAAGGAATATTGAAGAATTAAAAAGGAGGATAGAGCAGAAACAAGGCTCTTATAATTTGTGCATGTCGGTAATAGGTAATAGAGTATTATTTGGTGGAAAGCTATTTTGGTGTGGCACTTAGGCTGGTTTAACACAGCCCCAGTTTCTGAATGATCTTAAACTAGTGCAGTAGGTTGCACTTGGGCGCTTTAGGATAGCCGGGTGATGTCAGACTTGCAAATTAGGAGTAAACAAGTGTATTAATGTAGTGATATACTTAGTATCTTAATAAAATACTGGCGAAACTGCCAAAGTGAAAAAAAAACATTCTATAAATAAAGTATACCCCATATGCTTAATAAATTTTTATTTTATTTAAAAAAATGTAATATTTCTAAAAAAATCCAGGCAAATTTGCCTGGATTACAGTTTAAGGGATAACTATATATATGAATGTTTGATTCTAACTAATCTATCAGTAGCCCAAGTTGGCTATACTTCAAACAAAATGTCACCCATAGACTTTTCTTTTTCTAAGTTTTAACCTCACACAATCCATCCCACCCAACCAACAGGTCATGGTGCATCAGAAAACCTGCTAAGAGTTCATGACTTGATCTTCACTACATCTCATGACTTTAGTTATACAAATCGTAGTTTCTAACTAATAAGTTTACCCTTGCAGACATTGTTATACCAATCTATAATCTGACCTGAATTAAGTACGTCAATTGATGTTCCAGGTTCCTGGTGCTATGGTGTTTCAATTCCCTAATACAGTTAAGCCAGGACCCTGACAATTATATTTGATCTGGTATGTATGAAATGAGGTAAATTTTTAATAAAAAATTTAAAAGGTGGTATGTAAAAAATGAGTTTTTTAAAAAATTGTGGAGGAATAAAATGAGGTAAATAAAAAAATAAAAAAATTTTGGTAGGATTTTATAGGTAAATTTTTTACAATTTTTAAGGTAGTATAATAAATTGAGGTAAATTATTATACTATTATAAAATGCATTGTATATATATAAATTATTAATTGGATATTTCTAGTAGTACCTGATATTGAATTTTATTAAATAATTTTTATTGAGAATAAGCAGAATATATGTATCAATGCAGTGAATATATAAACTAAATAGAATATTTTTTTAGAAATACTAATTTTAATTGCATTAAATATTACTATTATATTATTTAAATTTGTTATATATTGTATTAGTTGATTGTTTTTTATACTATATAAACAAGCTAACTTTAATATATATAACATTTAAGTTATTATAAAAATTGAATCAAACATTAAATATAATATAAATTAGAGTAGCTGCATAATGCAGTCTCACTAAAACTAGAATGTTATATGTATATTTTAAATAAATATAGGTTTAATAAGTACTATTTATATATATATATAACATTTAAGTTATTATAAAAATTGAATCAAATATTAAATATAATATAAATTAGAGTAGCTGCATAATGCAGTCTCACTAAAACTAGAATGTTATATGTATATTTTAAATAAATATAGGTTTAATAAGTACTATTTATATACCAAATAGACTTGATTATTCTAATTAATTCATTTGTTATAAAGAAAAAAAAATAAATACATTACTGGAAATTTTGTATCAAAATATCTATCTGGCTTTGAATTTAATATACTCACAATCTGAGCCCCTTTGTAGTTCAAATTAGTACATCAAATTCAAAGCCAGATATTTTTTAATTGTTATATAAAAGCAATCACCCTATGATTCTTTAAAAAACAATTATTGGTTGCTTCAAATTCATTAACTATATAATATAATTAATATTGTAATAAATTAGTTTTCAAAGAATTTAAACCTCATTATTATTGTGAACTAAAATATATTATTGCTTCTTTGAAATAAAAATAAACCAATTGAAATATAATAATAAAATAATAATAAATTATTACTTTATAAATTTTAAAATTTATCTTGATTTGGGCAAGTTTTAGAAAACAAAAAATTTTTTGTATAGTATAATCTGGTAGGTAAAAGTTTAGGTAAATTTTAAAATTTTTATATGAATTATGTATAAAAGTGGGTATAAAATCTACAAATTTTTGAGGTAGATTTCTTCAAATCTTCTAATGTTATTGCCTACTATATTATATATAATTGTCCGGGGTCCTGTTAAGCCACACTATAAATGATATTGCCGCCAACGAGATTTGAACTAGTGACCTTCCAATTTGTAACCTTGGAGCATAATCGCTATGCTATTGGACCCAAGATCTAAAATCTTACTTTAGTTAAATTTGATTGGCTAAAATTCTATTTATAGACCTTACCTGAGAATGGGAGTAAGCCCCTATAGTAAATGGATATTAGGTAATAAATGATAGCGCCCTAATTGACTATATTATAATAAATTATTAATTAAGTAATTGGCTGTGTTATAATAAATTATTAATAAAGTATTTAAAAAAAAGCATAATTATTACTTTGTTCTTTTTGATTAACTCTGTGAATCTGGGCTGAGTTGATTTTTGAGATCAATTTTGATTGGCTGCACATGATTGAGGCATACTACTACCAGTTACAAATAGATTCACTCAAATTTTAATAATAAACTTAAAAATTTTAATAGTGCATATTTTTGCAACCTATGTATAACTTTTATTGTACATCAAATATTATATAAAAAATGAACTATATTAAACTCTATCCTTAATATGATATATATTATATACAATATATTGTAGAGAACCTGAATAATACATAGAGATTATATTAAAATTTGAATAAAAAATGTACTTTTTTACTAAAATGTTATATTTGAAAATTAGTTATTTGTCAAAAGGTTATATAGTGAGACCTCTCTAAAGGCACCCTTTATAAGCACACTCTCTCTTTATATGCACAGTCCCAAGCTTGGAACTTAGACAAGACCCGAAATATATATAAATAGGTAAGGTAACTTTTAAATTTTTTATTAATTTCTGTACACAAGACTTTTTTATAAAATCAGTACACAAAATTTATATTGTACAATTAAAAAAATTAAAAAAATATACAAAATAAAATTCTAATCTTAGTTATAGTATAAATTTTATATAAACTATAGCAATACATAAAATTACAATTTTTAGTAGAGGGTGTGCCATTTATCACATAATATTTTTTACTTAGTAGCTATCACTATCCATATATGGTGTGATCACTTTATCTAATTCTAATTGATTAATATAATATATAGATGTGATCACTATTTCTGACCATGTATCCATGGTGAAAAAATCACATGATAAATGGCATGCCCCTAGTAGTAGCATGTTATTTTTTTAAAAAAATTCTTTAATTCTCACATATATAAACTTGTACAATGCAATTTTTACAACATGCAAATATTTGGATTTAGTCACAAGATAAGAATTATATAATAATACTGTAATTAGGGTTCTGCAATTTGATTTGATCTTCAAATATTTGAATCAAATATTTTGATCAAATTCAAATTCAAATTTGACTATATTTGATTTGATCAAATTCAAATCTGGCCAAATTTGATTTGATTTGACAAATATTTGATTTGATTTGAAAATTACTATTAAAAATTCAAATTCAAATCAAATTCAAATCCAAATATTTGAATTAAATCAAATTCAAATCAGGGTCAATTTGATTTGATCAAATTCAAATTGACCCAATATTTGATTTGATTTGAATTTGAGGAACCCTAACTGTAATAACTTTTTTTTACAAAAATAATATTAGCTTATATAAATTTTATTTAATTAAATAAAGAAAAATAAAAAAAAAGTTTCTAAAAGAACTCTTTCCAATGATCACTTGTACAAATTTCTAAACAAAAGAAAAACAAAAAATTTTTTAGTAAAAGATGAAGCAGCTATGTACTAATACTGGTTCTTATAAAGGTCAACATTTTTCTCTAGAGGAACTCCTTTATATATTCGACACACAAACCAGAAGCATTGGTTGTGCAAGATAACTGGCAGTAGGTGCCCTTGGACAAGAAATTCTGTGAAAGTTTTCTTTCGTCAACGAAGGTATTCTAGCTTGGCTAGGCGGTGAACTAAAAAAAATGAGTTTTTTAACACTCTCTTTAAGGTTTTTGGCTACAAGAACATATTTGACCATATACTCTCTACCATATTCTCACTTAAAGCTATTTTTCTGGAATTTTGGATGGAAAGTAGGAAATTCGGCATACCCTCTTCAAAAGATTGGTATTGTTGTTTCTATCCTAATCGGGAAGAAGATATGTAACAGGAATGGATGTGTATTGAGATGTGGCACAATGAAGTTAGCAGATCTGCAGAACTAAATCCCAGAACATTCTTTTTGTTTCTTTATGTACATATAATACTTTGGCGAGCCATTTCCTTGTGCAGTATTATATAATTTTTAAATTGGGTTATAGAATTGGTTCTTTTATGTTTTGTTTTTTGTTTATTTTTTTTTTGTTGCTTAGCAGCACTACACTATCATGTACTGTGGCTTTTTGCCTCTTTCTTTTCTACTTTTCTCATTTGATTTTATTTGGTTTTTTCATTTAGGCATTTAGAGGTTTTCACCTTTTACATTTTCTTCTTTATTTCTATTGTTTTTTGTTTTTTTCTAATAGAGTATCTCTACACAGGAAGCTAAGAGAAGAAGGTTCAAAAAGTAGGCAGTCATGATAAGGCATTCTAATTTAAACTAAGTTTGGACTGGTGCAGCAGGTTGCATCTAAGATTTCATCAAATTGAGCGAAATGTTGGGTGATGTCGGACTTTCATTTTAAGTAATTATTTGCATATGTTTTTTTAAGTGCAATTTTCTCAACTAAATAAAGTGTCGGTGAAACTGCCTAAGTTCAAAAAAAAATTAAAAAAAAAAATAAAGAAAAAAAATAAAGAAAAATAATATATTGTTTATAAAATAAAATTTTAAATTTATCAATTACAATATAATGACTATTCTATGATCTTATAAGCCACTACGACTAAAATAGTACTAAAATACGAACCTTGAATTAAGTGCCCCATGTTTAATAAAACAAAAATCTATAAAAAGAAGAAAGTTAGTTCTTATTTCAAAAAAGAAAACAATTGAACCCAGAACAAGGAATAGAAACTGGCACTTATCCAATATTTTGGTTTTTATTCAGATTTATATCATCAAGTCCATTTCACATTCCACCTATTTCAATAAAGAAAAGATCTATGAAAAAAGAAGTTTTTAGATTATATTTTTAAAAAAAAAGAAATTGAACATATAATGAGAAAATAGAAACCAATACTTATCTCCAGTTCCCTATCCAAATCCAAATCTCCAAGTCCATTTCATGCTCCAACCACTTCAACGAAGCAAAAATCTACAAAAAGAAGTTAAATTCTAAAAAAAAAGAAATAAGAATAGAACAAGAGAGAATATAACTAGCACTTATATTTGTTTTACGCCCTGGTTTTTCATCCAGATCAAAATCTTTGAGTCCATTTTGCATTCCAACTGTTTCAACAAAATAAAGACCTACCATGCTCTGGTTTCTTACCCAAATTAAAATTTTTGAGTCTATTTTGCGTTACAAAATAAAGCCCTACAAATAAAAGAAATCAGTAACTCATATTTTTTTTAAAAAAAAAATAAATAAAAGCTAGAACAAAAAAAAGAAGTGAACTTGAACTTACTGGTATTACTTGTTCAAAGTTCTAGTTTCTCATACCAAATCCAAATCTTCAAGTTCATTCTATATTTTAATCTTTACAACAAAACAAAGATCTGTGAAAAGGAGGAATTGCTAATTAAATCTTCCAAAAAAAAAAATAAGAACTTAGAACAAGAGAATGTAGCCAGTACTTATATTTGTTATATGCACCAGTTTCTCACCCAGATCAAAATTTTGCATGTTTATTTTATAGTTCAGCCATATCAAAAAGCAAAGACCAATAAAAAAAAAATTTGTTAGTTTTGTATTTTTTTTAAAAAAAAAGAAAGTTGAATCTAAAATAAGAGAATGAATATCCAATATTTATCCAGTTTCATACTCTAATCTAACTATTCAAGTTCTTTATTTTCTTCACATTTTAAATATTCTAATGATCCCTATCATATCACTTTATAGCTCTTGTTTTAATGAATAAAAATCTACAAAAGAAAAGAAAGTTTTTTTTTTATTAAAAAAAACTGACTAAAAATTAAAATCAATATTCATTGCTTGACATGCTTTTAGTACCCTTTATTTATGATTGTTTAATTAAATAAAAAAAATAAATTATAAATAAATTATAATAAAAAAAATAAATTATAAATAAATTATAATAAAAAAAATAAATTATAAATAAATTATAATAAAAAAAATAAAATCTGAAAAAATAAAAATAAATAAATTAATAAATAAATAAAAAAATTGTTAAATAAATAAAAAATGTTTAAATATGATATATTAAATAAAAAAATAAAAAATAAAACCAAATTATAAACCAACCTGACTTTGGCACCCTTCAACACTAAACTCCTTCAAACAAGACACGCACCTCTGATCCATCACACCATAACGGAATTCATATACAAAGAAATTTGGCTTCCCTCCCGAATGTCACGACATAATGAAGCAGTTCCCTGCCTATCACCGCTTACGACACCCATTTTGACACCAACTAAACCCTTACTCCCCTATATATCCAGAAAAAATTCAACTCTCTATAACACTAGGACACTCATCCCTACACAAATTACTCGAAAGCTAGAGGTCTACGACCATTCTAGTAAAGAATTGGTCGAGAGTAAACTAGCTCTTACCTCTACTTCCCTATAGATTAGCAAATCCCTACATATAAATTATATATGTAATTATCTGCAAAAATC
>QKWP01000381.1:155285-173831 GCA_003550325.1 Gigaspora rosea | reverse complement strand
AAAAAAAAAAACCAAATTATAAAAAATAAAGAAAATAAAAAAAATTCATAAAAAAATAATTAAAAAAAAAATTAAAAAAATAATAAAAGAGACAAAAAAATAAATTAAAAAAAATTTAAAAAATAAAAAAAATTTTAAATAAAAAAAAAATTAAAAAAAAAAATAAAAAAAATAAAAATAAAAAAATAAAAAAAATATGTAATATAAATTAAAAAAAGAAAAAAATAATTTAAAAGAAACCAAAAAAATAAATTAAAAAAATTTTAAAAAAATCGAAAAAAATTAAATAAATAAATTAAAATAAGGATAAGTTTAATGCTTACCAGTAGTGAATTTTACTAATCCAATTAGAATTAAGAATCAGGTATAATATACAAAACAATTTTGTGTAACAAAAATAAAGAATTTTTAAAAATCGCTTCTAACTAAAAATTTTGTCTAAAACTACTTTTTTTTATACAAAAAAAAAATTTCTCATAAAATTTTGGTATAAACTATACTCCTGCCCCATCTCAGTTCTTACCCTTACCCTAATATTAAAGAGATCTAATTTTTATTTGTTTTGCTACATATAATTATATATAGATGAATAATCACCAGTGAATTTTACCACTAGTAATGCTAAATTAATTCTTAAAATAAATAAAAAAATAAAAAAAAAAAAAATAAAAATTTAAAAAAAAATATTAAAAAAAAATAATAAAAATAAAAAAAAAATTTAATAAAAAAAATAAAAAAAATAAATTAAATAAAACAATAATGAATAAAATAAAAAAAATTTAATTGATAATTCGCCTGTCAACTAGAGAATAGGCAAAATGTGGTGTGCTCTATCTAAAATACTTTTCTTACTAAGTTAACGATACATGTCTACTAATTGAAAGTTGTAGAGCTTGTCGAGACGCATCTAACAGTGGTTAGATTATCCAAATCGGCCCAGTAAATGGCGAGTTATTATCAAAAAATGATTGGCTAACTATATAAAAATTCGTAACAGAGATTATATATGAAAATCACTATAGGCGAAATGTGGCGTGCTTCTATCTAAAACTTTTTTCTTACTAAGTAACGATACATACCTACTAATTGAAAGTTGTAGAGCTCGTCGAGATGCATTTAACGGTGGTTAAATCATCCAAATCGGCCGAGTAGATGGCAAGTTAACATCAAAATACGATTGGCTGACTATATAAAAATCCGTGAAGGAGATTGTATACGAAAATTACTATAGGCGAAATGTGGCGTGCTTCTATTTAAAACTTCTTTCTTATTAAGTTAACAATATATGCCCACTAATTGAAAGTTGTAAAGCTTGTTGAGACGCATCTAACGGTGATTAAATCATCCAAATTGGCCCAGTGGATAGAGAGATATCATCAAAAAACGATTGATCGACTATATAAAATCTTATATTAGTGGATTTACACAATTGGACCTTTTTTTAAGCCCCTGATTTTTATATAATTTTGCAAATCAAACTATCTTATCTCTAAGATCTAATGGGTTGGCGCTTATCTAATAGGTTTATTTATATTGATCAGTTATTTGTTGATTATCTGATCATCATCTGACCAATGAATTTTTGTAAACAATCAAATTTTGGGGACCATTTTTAGGGCCCAATTACAATTCTGTAAATCTACCGATATGTCTATGTAAACAAACATTGTTTATATAAAGATTTTATATAGTCAGCCAATCGTTTTTCGATGATATTTCGCTATTCACTAGGCTGATTTAAATGATATAACTACTGTTAGATGCGTTTTGACGAGCTCTACAACTTTTAATTAGTAGGCATGTATCATTAACTTAGTAAGAAAAAAGGCTTAGATAGAAGCACACCACATTTCGCCTATAGTGATTTTCGTATATGGGCTAGGTGCTAGAAAAAGGGCCAAAAATAATATTTTTTTTCAAAAGAGGTTTTTTTTACATAATTAATTTAGAATAACATTAGAACCATTTTTCACTTAAGATTATACATGCTGGCAAAACCCGGACAAATTCCAAATAATAAAAAAACAATTGCTATTTATAAAAGATTAAATCAAATAAATAATCTTAATATTTTGTAAATATATTATTTATAACTATAAGAATATATATGATTTGTTTAAATAAAGATTATTAATAAAGTTTTTGAGATATTAGTAATACTAGAATTTGGGATTTGGGATTTGGGATGACGGACAAATCCCAAACTATAGTAAGTCGGGATTTTGCCAACATGTATACTTAAGATACAAAAGTAGTTGTATTAATAAAATTTTGCAGTATAGCTCTTTAAAGTTTGCATTTTCTTATGATTTATTATGTAATTTATTATAATATAAAAATTGATTTTTTGAAGATCTTTTTTTTTGTCATTTTTAGCCCTTTTTCTAGCACCTAGCCCATGTAATCTCCATCACAGATTTTTATATAGTCAGCCAATCATTTTTCGATGATAACTCGCCATCTACTGGGGCTAATTTGGAGATCTAACCACCATTAGATGTGTCTTGACCAAAGAACTCTAATACAACTCAAATCTAAGTTTGTATAATTTTAGCAGTATTTTAGCCAAATAAATGTATAAAATAAAGCAAAATTTGAAAATTTACTATATAAAAATGCAATGTTTGATGAATTTCTATGCAAAATTTTCTTTTTTAGAATCGTCTGAATTGTATCAGAGTTCTTCGGATTCCTGTCTCAATGAGCTTTACAACTTTCAATTAGTGGACATGTATCATTAACTTATTAAGAAAAAAATTTTAGATGGAAGCACGCCACATTTCGCCTATTCTCCAGTTGACAGGTGGATTATCAATTAATTAAAATAAAAATAACAAAAAAAAGATAAAAGTAGTGTTGTATATATGCAATATAGTGGGAATAAAAAAGGTGCTTTTTTTACTTTATTTATTTATTTATTTATATTTATTTTTTGAAAATTGAAATATTGCTCATGTGTGTACTTAATTTCAAAACAAAGAGATAAACCAAATTTATACTAAAACTATGCAAATTAAACTTTTATATATAGAATTTTGATATAAAAAATCTAATTTTTTTAATAATTTTTTAAAAGAATATGCAAATTTAAATCTTACTTCATTTAATTTGTCTATGATAGCGATGCATTCTCTGACATGTTCTATCAGGACCTCAGACATCTAGTACAGATAGTGTTGAGTACAGTTCTAAGTCCAGGTTTAAAAACTGGACTGGACTGGACTATTCCATTGGAACTAGTTCCAGCTCCAGTCCAGTCCAGTTTTCACATGATTTGTCTAAAAAATTTTTATTGGCCATAGGCTTTATATAATTTGTACATACATATATACTGATTGCTGAATAGCAATATATAACTATGATTTAAAAAATTCAAAATTTATAGTTTAGCTTTACAAAAGCCTTCTATTTTTATCTTATTCCAGAGAAATTACTGCCAGAAAGCTTGTACTACTAGTACCTGTTGGGAACTTTAACTTTTATGGGTCTACAAATCTATATAGGTATTAACAAAACTACAAATTTTATTTATATTTTTTATATAACTTACTACACATTAATAGTATCATAGGAATATATATAAAATATTAAGATTAAAGATTGTGTACAAGCACTAAGATTAATTAAAGTAATCTCTATAGTGATTTTATTAAAGATTTATGGTGTAAGGGGCGTGCCATTTATCACGTAATATTTTTTACTTAATGGCCACCCCCATCCATGTATGGTGTGATCACCCTAATTTCAATTCTGATTAGTTAAAATAACGTAAATATATATATTATTAAATAACTTTTGATCTACTAGTCCGATTTGGATGATTTTACTACCAAAATGTTCGTCTCAATAAGACGATTCTAACAAGCCCAAAAGCATCAAAATCCAATTACAGGGTCATAAGATCGCTAAGATTTTGCATTATTATATATATATATTAAAATTTATATATATAATAATACTAAAATTTATATATATAATAATACAAAACCTTAATGATCTTGTGACCCTGTGATTGGATTTTAATGATTTTGTGCTTGTTAGAATCGTCTTATTGAAACGAGCATTTTGGTAGTAAAATCTTCCAAAACGGACCAGTAGAAAAGAAGTTACTTAATATTAAATAATATATACTGTATATTATATATATATTATATATATATTAAGGGTGTGGCGACTTAGAGAAGTTGGTAAGTTGTCACCCACAAGTGGCAGGTCTAGGGTTCAAATCCCACTGACGACGCTTTGAAAAAATAGACCTGTGTTCCGGTAACTGTTTCCTGCCGATTGGTTGGGTACATTACCTGTAGTCCTTGGTTATCATCTCGAATAGGAGCTTTTGGTCGAAGTTGTGTTTTGTGATACAGACAAATCCAAAGAACCGGGGAAACAGAAACCCATTTGGCAAGACCCGAGTAAGGAGGTAGCAAAGATCTTTGACGGTGCTACCAAAACCAGAATATTGGACCGGAGCCAAAGTACCAGACGTTGTCCTTGAGGACAAGGTCTACCAACCTGGCCGCCGGAGTCACACCGGAGGAAAAGGACCCATGTTGAGGAATTGGGGACCAAGGGGAGAAAAACCATAATGGCACCTAATGCCGGTAGATCAACCCTTCCGGGCCAACTAGATTGGAAGTCTGGGAAATCGGGGAAGGACCGGTAGGAAAGTGATGGTGGGTACCGGGGTTGGAGCAAACCTTATAAGGGCAGAAGTAGGTAATGGTAGCGGTTGGTATTCCCGACTGCAAGTTGTTCGCCTCGGTGAATTCGTAAGTTACCGAAGTGTAGGTATTATCTGAGTGGGACAGGGACTGCTCTACCAAGTTTTTCGCTGAGGATACAGAATTAAAATTGGTCCTAAGGACGACGGATAAGTATCCGGACCTGGCTGACTGACTGCTTATGTAATGGGCCAGTTCCAGTGATACAGGATGGGTTGGCAGGAGGAGCAGGGATCAGAGGGTTTAAATAGGCAATCCCCTAGTCGGGTTGCAGGTATGGCAGCTAGTGTGGAACCCGCAGGGTAACCTTCGGGCGGACTACTTAAATTAGACGACAAAAAGTTGTACGTGTGGCTAGTTGTATCCTCGTCAATGTAACAAATGCAGGTGGCCCTTAGTGGGACACTGATCCAAATATCCTGAATAAAAAATTCCTCAGTCCCAAGGCGAACTCTTTAAAAAAAAAAATATTATATATATATTATATACCGTATATAATTTAATATATATATTATATATATTATATATAGATGTGATCACTACTCTGACCCATGTATCCATGGTATTAATCACGTGATAAATGGCACGCCCCTAAAATATGATAATGAATTTAGTTAACTGGCAAACTACTTTAAGTATTAATTAATTGTTTTCATTAAATCATAGTAACTACTCAATTAATCACTTTGCCTGCTCATTTAAGTAATTGTATGTTACAAAAAGTTATTTGGATTAACCAGTTTTCATATTATAAATTATTTATTAATTAAAACTAAAACTTGTATAAATATAAAATTTAGATATTAACAATCACAATACCAATTTAGTTAAGGGAAGTGCAGTAAATTATGTGATTAGGGTTTACATAGGTCTTGATACTCCTTAGTGATAGAACTATTGACCAACAAATTTTAGTATATTTAAAAAAAATTCAAAAATGTCTTTGACCTGAAAATAAGGTACCCCATAATTGACAAAAGTCTCTACATAGTAAAGTCTAAATTTTACTAAGCAAATCGAAAAAATTGATTAAGTAACCTTATTTAGCAGATCAAAATACACTTACCATAAAATTTTCATAAGCATTGAAGAATTTGTTATTAATTGACTTTTGATTTTTACGTTCGACGGAAAAATTAAAATTTTTTAAAAAAATATATTCACCCCCACAATTGACAAACGTTGCTACATAATAAAGTCTATATTTTACTAACAATCGAAAAAAATTCGATTAAGTAACCTTATTCAGCAGATCAAAATACACTTACTACAAAATTTTCATAAGTATTAGAGAATTTTTTACTAATTGACAAAAATATTAAAGTTTTTTAAAAAAATATATTCGCCCCAAAATTGACAAACGTTACTACATAGTAAAGTCTAAATTTTACTAAGCAAATCGAAAAAAATCGATTAAGTAACCTTATTTAGCAGATCAAAATACACTTACTACAAAAGTTTTATAAGTATTAGAGAACTCTTTATTAATTGACTTTTGATTTTTACGTTCGATGGAAAAATAAAATTTTTTAAAAAAATATATTTGACGAACACTTCAATATTATTGGCTATTTAGACTATATATATATAGGATGTGATAGATGGTGGACCCCCTCCTAGGAAATTATGTAATTTACTGCACTTCCCTAAATACTTAATATACTAAATAAGAAAAATAAAGCTTATATAAAAGCAAAATCTAAGTACTAAACAATTACAATACTAATTTAGTTAGATGCTTAATTATATTAAAAAAAGGTTATTTTAAATTATTTATGATAAGATCAAAACTTGTAGAGTAGCAAAATTTAGATATCATTTAAATAATAAATACAAGTTAATATATTTGTATAGTTAGACAAATCTTATACAATATATAAATATAGTTATAAAAATTTTATAAATATAATTTATTTTTATTCGTATATATATATTTGGGGTCTTTGTCTTGAAAATGACCTTATTGGACTATGTAGATCTTATAATAAAATTAAAATTTCTAGCCATCCAGTAATCCAATTCAAATAAACTTTTTTTTTATTTTGTAGAGCTTAGTGAGTTTTACAAAATAAAAAAAAGTTTATTTGAATTGGATTACTAGGTGGCTAGAAACTTTAATTTTTATCTATAAGATCTATATAGTTCCGTAAGGTCATTTTCAAGGCAAAGATCCTATTTATTATTTAGGTCCAGTTCCAGTAAGTACTGGAACTGGACTGGACTGGTCCAGTCCAGTAGTGGTCCAGTGGACCAGTTCAGTCCAGGGTAGAGATGGGCACCATGCGCATGGCTACATGCATGCATGCAATTAATTCTGGTCAGTATTAAGAAATTAAATCATAACTTTGGTCAAAACATGCATGCATGCATGCAAAAAATGCATGCGCATGTGCATGCTAAAATGAAAATTTTGTATTTTGCCCATTTCTAGTCCAGGGTCCAATACTGAATACAGAGGTCTTATGTTATGCATTTTAGCAAAAACTCCCAAAATTTGAGAAGCAAAAAACAGTTTTTGGCAATTATCTTGGCATACAGTGGTCCAATCTGAATAACCTTTTTTTTTAAAATGAAGCTCTTAGTAATTCATATCTAACAAAAAAAATTTAATTCTGATTACTAGATCAAAAGTTATCAAAATTGGCCAAAATCTAGTTATGACCTATATAAGAGATGTCAGGGGTCCTGATCTATCTATATATTTTGGGAGTCCTATTTAGACTCTAAATGTACTCTCTATATTCTGCATGTGCAAGACTTATACAAGTATGTGTTTGGCTTTAACATATGTGAGTTTAGAAGTCTGACTTGTTCAAAAAATAAGTATTTGAATATTCATTTGTTCAATATTTTATTATTCGAATATTTGTTCAAAAATTTTGATTGATATTCAAATATTCACTAAATGTTCATTGAATATTAAATATATTTCAATTTTAAAAAATTATATAACTGTCTCACTTAAATTAGCTAATAAAATTGCAAATAAATTATTAAAAAATAAAATAAAAATATAAAATTATATATATATATATATATATATATATTCAATGAATATTCAATGAATATATTCAGTGAAATTTTAAATATTCGAATATTCATTTAGTGAAAAATTATATATTTGAATANATTAAATCATAACTTTGGTCAAAACATGCATGCATGCATGCAAAAAATGCATGCGCATGTGCATGCTAAAATGAAAATTTTGTATTTTGCCCATTTCTAGTCCAGGGTCCAATACTGAATACAGAGGTCTTATGTTATGCATTTTAGCAAAAACTCCCAAAATTTGAGAAGCAAAAAACAGTTTTTGGCAATTATCTTGGCATACAGTGGTCCAATCTGAATAACCTTTTTTTTTAAAATGAAGCTCTTAGTAATTCATATCTAACAAAAAAAATTTAATTCTGATTACTAGATCAAAAGTTATCAAAATTGGCCAAAATCTAGTTATGACCTATATAAGAGATGTCAGGGGTCCTGATCTATCTATATATTTTGGGAGTCCTATTTAGACTCTAAATGTACTCTCTATATTCTGCATGTGCAAGACTTATACAAGTATGTGTTTGGCTTTAACATATGTGAGTTTAGAAGTCTGACTTGTTCAAAAAATAAGTATTTGAATATTCATTTGTTCAATATTTTATTATTCGAATATTTGTTCAAAAATTTTGATTGATATTCAAATATTCACTAAATGTTCATTGAATATTAAATATATTTCAATTTTAAAAAATTATATAACTGTCTCACTTAAATTAGCTAATAAAATTGCAAATAAATTATTAAAAAATAAAATAAAAATATAAAATTATATATATATATATATATATATATATTCAATGAATATTCAATGAATATATTCAGTGAAATTTTAAATATTCGAATATTCATTTAGTGAAAAATTATATATTTGAATATTGAATATTTAGTGAATATTCAGTGAATATTATTCATTGAGTTAGACCTCTATGTGAGTTATTCCTTTAAATGCACTTTACGTGATTTTATAATATAAAATATTTGCTAATCATTAGGTAAATCTTGGTATACAGAAATTATATAATCTATATTACTATATAGTTGCTTCTCTCTAATTTGAATCTTTCTAAACTAAACACTATTAAACTCTCTCTAAACCAACAAAATCTTCTAAAACATTTGTAAATATTATTATAAATTCAGATAAGCTATATAACTTTTTGAAAACTGAACTTTTTTAAATTTTCACATAGTATAAAAAAGCAGTCCCAGCAGTTCGGATTAGAGAGAGTTGGCTGTATATATTTATATCACTTATATTGATATGTATATTCTTTATACTATACTATATTTTATATTAATATATAATTATACTATTAAATAAAAAATAATTATATAGTATATATAGCATAATATAAATTGATTTTTTAATATAATTATTTAAGTGCACACCCTTTATAAATGCACACTTGGGCTCAGTTCTAAGGGGATACATTTAGAGAGGTCTCTCTGTATTTAAAAGTAGATAAAAGCCTTTAATCTTATGTTATTTAAAATAGATAAAATTAATAAATTTTAAATAGTTTATATTTGAAATTTGAATAATAAAATAAAAAAAAAGAAAAAGATTTTTTTTAAGAAAGTTTTTTTAAAATTTTTTTTTAAGAAAATTTTTTTTGAAAAAATTTTTTGTTATATTTGTTAAATATAGGTAATATTACTTAAATATTAAAACTTATATATAAAATAAGGTTAATTAGCTCTAATAAAAAGTAAATAAAATTTACAAAAAGTTTATATTTAAACCAATATAACCTCTATATATATTATTTGGAATCCTATTTGTAGTATAATAAAATTTACAAAAAGTTTATATTTAAACCAATATAACCTCTATATATATTATTTGGAATCCTATTTGTAGTATAATAAAATTTAAATAATTTTGAGTTTTAATTTTTTATTAAATTTTGTAATATAATAGGAATTGATTTAAGTTATTCTTAAATTAGTGAAAATTTAAAAATAACATAATCAATTTAAAATTAATCTAAATTGCATATAATCATGTTTTGTGTATATTATGGAATATGATAAGAATACTTTTTTCTTCAACTTTTTTTGATATCAATTATGCTAATTTTTTTAAAAATTCTATTTTTTTAATATAAGTAATAATTTTTATTTGTTCATAATTGATTTTTCAATTTTTATAATGATTTTATTGTTACTTGTTATTTAAAGCAAGAATGTATTCAAATGTGCATTCCTATTATAACATTTTATATTATTTAAAGCAATAATATATTCAAATATATTCTTATTGTGATATTTTTATTATTATAAATCTTTAACTGATAATAATTGTGATTGTTATCTGTAATTTCCTAACTAATGCTATAATGTGATCTTTATATATTATATATAATTATACTAGTCCTGCATGGCATTATATGTTGTACAGTTATTCTTATGTACAAATAATAATATAAAGTAATCAAAACAGCAACAATGCAAAGAAATATCAACTTTATAAAATAATCATTATTATAATTATTAACTAAATAGTTATTAAGACTATTATATAATCATCTAGAGCACAATCTTTTTCTTATATATTTTTATAGCAGGGTTACCAATTTCTGGGTCAGATGCATTGAGTATTTAGCTCTAATAGTTAACAAGTTCTATAGCAAACTTATTAGCTAGACATTTTTTATTTATTAATGAATAAATATAATTTAATTAATAAAATTTTTAATAATCTTAATTGGTTCTAATTTAGCTGATCAGCATTCTAACATACTCCAAGGTATTTTAACAGAAAATTTGTGATCTTGACAACCTAATTACAGTAAATAAAAATTTTTAGCAACCAAATTTAGATTTATTTTTTATATATATGAAGAGCCCAATTTGAAAATTTAGCTAATATTTCAGAAAAAGTGGATATTGTAGTATAGTTAAGAATTCCAACTTATAAAATTTTTTTAAAAAGTAGCAAATATATTTTTAAAATTTATTTAACTAATATATATTCAATTTATTTACAATAAAAAAAAATAAATAGACAAGCCTATAGTTGGCTAAAGAAATAGTAGCTAGTATGAAATGATATAGATTAACATATTGTACAATTATTTTAAGATTTACATATACAGTATGTATTTGTAATTTAAATATGGGGTTACTATTTCTACCATGGTTGTTTGCTATTTCCACCATGGTTACACGAGATTTTCTATTTTTAGAATTCAAAATAATATATGTACTTATATTACACAAAGGCCCGGTGCATTGTTTTTGCAAAAATAATTTTAGTTACATGCTGCTAATGTTGTGTAACGTTATACAAGTCTTATTTTGGTTGGGTTGGCCGGCATTAAGCTTAATGCTGGTGGGCACTATCATGATAATACCCCCGGCGGTTAGACATAATTCCGGCCCACCCTAATCCTAAATCTAGGTTCAAAGCAATATCCAATCACAGTACATATACTGGTTACACAATATATGCATGTACGTTACTCAAAGGCCCAGTGCATTGTTTTCGCAAAAATAATTTTTGGTTACACGCCACTAATGTTGTGTAACATTATACAAGTCTTGTTTTGGTAACCTAAATCAAGTTGGGCCAATTAAAGATAATTAAAATTATAATATACAATGTTATATTAAAATCTAAAAATAGTAACTTTTCATGTAACCATGGTGGAAATAGGCAGTCCCTTTAAATATACTATAAATATACAATAATATAAATTAACTTTTTCTTAAGAAATTAAATTAATTAATGTACATCAATAAATAAATAAAAACAAACAATTTTAATTAGGCCACACAAATTTAATTTATTGGTTCTTGTAACATGAAACTTTTTAAATAGACCTGGCCGGCCAGGACCCCGGACATCTCTGATATATGTTATATTTTTTTTTTAGCAAATTGATTCAAATTTGATCTAAGGTCCAAATTTAAATTTTAGCAAATTGAAGTTAATTTTAAAAAGGGTCATAATTGAACATTTTGGCGAATTACAAAGATTTTATGCATGTTATATTTTATTTTTAGCAATTTACCCACATTTTTGCAAAAATTATTGTAACAAGTTAAGTTGCGCTATAATGATCGATCCAGATATAACAAGTTGTTAATGGCTATATAGAGTAAAGTGATAATCAATTATAATTAAAAATAAATAAAAGTAGTTGTAGCATGTAATCGGGTTTTAGTATCAATAGCAACTTGGTACTTACCCCGCATATGTATTGTATATCAATAAACAAATAAATATGTAATGTTAGTTAGTAATTCACATAATAATTGTAGTTAATATTATCTCTATAAGTTCTTGATCAAATTTAAAAAATTTTTTTTTATTTGAATTCTATGGATTCGTACAATTAAAATAAAAAAATTTTCATCAAATTTGGTCAAGAACTCGTAAAGATATCTTTGATGAAAGTTCCTGTAAACAATTTCAACGCAGCTTCTTTGCAATATGTTTTTTTGCTTTTTCAAAATAACCCACTGTTCGGCGATGATTTACAAGAAATTTTACTATGCTAACTAAAAAAAAATTTATAACAAGACTTATAGCGCATATCATGGACTAATAGAATCTCAAATTTCATGAAAAAATATTGAAAACTCATAAAGATATTAACGTTTTTGTAAATTTGAACGCATACGTTTTCGCAAGTTTTCCCCTAAATTCAAATGCTTCTGGAGGCACTTTCTCAAAATGAAACATACAAAATACGATTAAATAAGTTGATAGAATAGATATTCAAGAGTTTTCAGTTAAAATTTTATCAAAAACGGATTAATATTGATGAAGTTTTAATGATTTTTTCAATTTGCTTCCAGATTCGGGATTTTCTAAAATTTTCAATTTTGATCAAAACAGAAAAATCACCATCACAGGCTAGATTTTCACAAGTTCAAATGAAACAAGTTACTGCGCACTAATAAAATCAATAGAGAATAGATTAAAATTTTGCTTTCTAAAATTTCAAGTTATTTGGTTAAATATTCATTCTATAATAGCTTTTTTTCATTTGGCGCAGCTTCTTTAAAAGAAGCTGCGCCAAATAAAAAAAGCTATTATAGAATGAATATTTAACCAAATAACTTGAAATTTTAGAAAGCAAAATTTTAATCTATTCTCTATTGATTTTATTAGTGCGCAGTAACTTGTTTCATTTGAACTTGTGAAAATCTAGCCTGTGATGGTGATTTTTCTGTTTTGATCAAAATTGAAAATTTTAGAAAATCCCGAATCTGGAAGCAAATTGAAAAAATCATTAAAACTTCATCAATATTAATCCGTTTTTGATAAAATTTTAACTGAAAACTCTTGAATATCTATTCTATCAACTTATTTAATCGTATTTTGTATGTTTCATTTTGAGAAAGTGCCTCCAGAAGCATTTGAATTTAGGGGAAAACTTGCGAAAACGTATGCGTTCAAATTTACAAAAACGTTAATATCTTTATGAGTTTTTAATATTTTTTCATGAAATTTGAGATTCTATTAGTCCATGATATGCGCTATAAGTCTTGTTATAAAATTTTTTTAGTTAGCATAGTAAAATTTCTTGTAAATCATCGCCGAACAGTGGGTTATTTTGAAAAAGCAAAAAAACATATTGCAAAGAAGCTGCGTTGAAATTGTTTACAGGAACTTTCATCAAAGATATCTTTACGAGTTCTTGACCAAATTTGATGAAAATTTTTTTATTTTAATTGTACGAATCCATAGAATTCAAATAAAAAAAAATTTATTAAATTTGATCAAGAACTTATAGAGATAATATTAATAAAAGGTTTTAAAAGTTAAAATATTTAAGTGACAAAATCGAATAGCAATTCCTTAATTTTATTAATAAAATAATATTATACCCAAAATTTTATTAAATGATTATAATATTTTGCTCTAATAAAACTTATTTAGCACATAAAAATACATTATGCAAGTAAATTTACTTTTATATTTCTTGAAAATTTAAGAAAAGATGCTTAATTTTTGATTTTTTGATCAAAAAATCCAAAATTAAGTATCTCTTCTTAAATTTTCAAGAAATATAAAAGTAAATATGCCAGTAAAATGTATTTTTATATGCTGCACAAATTTTTTTAGAGCACCTGAACCTAAGAGTACTATCTAAATGTAATAATTTAGTTTTTAGCAAATTACTATAAAAACTTCATGTAATAATTGAATTTTTAGCAAATTTACTTGATTTTAGAGGTAGCAAAAACCTTAAAATTTGTGCAGATCAGTTATGACCTATATAAGAGATGTCCGGGTCCTGGCCGGGCAGCTTTTTTTTTTAAATTTTATATATAACAATTTGTAAAATTTTTTTGAATTTTTTTTAAAACTCGCCCGGTTATTAAAACATATAAAAAATTTTTATAAAAATTTTCAAATTTTGACCCGGCCGGGTTACGAGAACCAATTAATTAACTTTGTATAGCCTTAAGTAAAAGTTAAATTTTTTAATATTAGGGTAAGGGTAAGAACTGGGATGGGGCAGGAGGGCATAGTTTATACCAAATTTTACAAGGAATTTTTTTTTTGCATAAAAAAAAGTAGTTTTATAGGCAAGTTTTTAGTCTAGAAGCAATTTTAGCAATTTTTTAAAAATTTCTTTGTTTTTGTTACACAAAGATTGATTTACATGTTGCACCTAATCCTGAATTTTAATTGGCAAATTGACTATAGGTGATAATCACCTGTGGTGTAAATTAGAAATATTACTTTCTTAAATGCATTATATTATTTATTCTTACCACAATACCTCTTTTTTCTTATATATGAAGTAGTCAAATTTTAAATTTTTAATATATATAAAATTAAATTGTTTAAAGAAACCAAATTTGTTTTTTTTATATATAAAAGGTGGCCAAATTTTATATTTAATTATAAAAATACTATAACTTCAACCAACTATAACTTTTTAAAAAAATTTAAAAACTTAAAGTGTTTAGCTTGTTTTGATTTAATATTTTAAGATAGCATTTCTTGTTTTAATTTAATATTTTAAGATAGTATTTTTTGTTTACTATATTTTTTTTAGAGATAAACAGGTTTAGCCAGTTCATTCTGGTCTCTAATAAGACCAGTCTATTAATTTTTTTAGTTCAGTTTAATTCTTAAATCAGTTTTTTAATCACTAAAATTTGAGTAACAATACATAACAAAATTAGCTTATTTTATACCAATTAAATCTCATCTTTTTTTTTTTTGTATTAATGATAATAAAAATTATATATATATATTTTATTGTTTGTACTAGGGCTTTAACAGATCTAAACTAAGGCCAGACTTTAGACAAGTCTAAGGTCAATTCAAAATTTGAACTGAACTTAGACTTAAACTAATTTAAAACTCGGTCCAGACTGAGTTCATATATCAAACTTTTGGCTTGGTTTAGGTCTGGTTTAAGTTTAGTCTGAAAGTTTTGAACTTGTTTAAAAGTCCAAATCTAGTTGATCTAGAATTAATTTTACAAATTAATATAATTATAGCATTGCTATTTTTTTGCTATTATTGCTTTGAACATAAAGCCACAAAGTTATAATTCTATAATGCTATGAAGCTACTATAATGCTGTAAAACTACAAAGCTATAATGCTATAATGCTATAATACAGAAATATTATCTGCTATAAGGCCTTTTTTTTCTTTTGTACATATTCAAATTTATGTTGAGTTGTTCTAAAATAGTCAAAATTTGTATATGCATTTATTTTTGTCGATTCTGAATTAGCCTGATATAGATTTCAAACATAAGAAAGAAAATAAGTAAAAATACTTAAATAAAAATGGTAAGAATAAAATTTTATCCAATACTAACACTCTAACCCTAAACTTCTACCTTTACATTAGGGCTCCGAAGTCCGGGTCTGGCCGGACCTGAACCTGAACCTAAAGTACTGAACCCAAACTGGACTCAAATATGATTATAGGTTCGGTCTGGGTCCGGTTTGAAGTTCGCGAACCTGTCCGGGTCCGGGATTAGCAGTAAAAAAAAAAAAAATTTTAATTTGTTGTAACGATTACGATTTTTAGTTTGTTACGATTTTTAATATAACTTGCTGATTATTATAATACCATACTTGTGATTATCTTATTGGAGTTAGTGCTTGTACCCAGATAACTCTTTATCTAAAAGGTTGTAACCTTTAACAAAATCTAATAACCAGATCCTATTCAAATAAAAAAATAAAGGAATATTTATATTATAATGCATCAATCAAATAAAGTAACTCTATTTTGTTAATATAAAAAAATGATTTATGCATGAAGTTGTACTTTGTACGTTCTATTCTAACTTACATATTCGTCAGGTGTCATTAGTGGCCGACAAAGAAGGTCTAGATGTATTTCAGAAATAAATAAGAGTTTAAAAAATCTTATTTGTGTATAAAAATTTTGAAATCGAACAATGAAATGGGGGTGGTTAGAAACTCTATTTGAAAAAATAAGTAAAATTTTTTTTATTATGAAGATTAATAAAGTATTTAATAAGAATAAAACGATATTAGAAGCAGTATCGATTAACAATAAAATAATTTATAGCAATGAAGAACATTTAATTAAAAATAAATAAGATTTATACATCTCTTATTTGATAATAAATACGTCTTCTTGTTTTTCAAAATAAGATTTACGAATTTTAATTCTAAAACCCTTTATTATTTAATATTCCACATCATTTCTGAATTATTTTATTCTCAATTGGCATGTGTTAATATAATGTTCCGCATCATTTCTGATTCTCAATTGGCATGTGTTATTCGTGAATCGTGAAATGTCATTTGTCATTTAGAAACGCTATCCATTTATCAATTAATAAAAAAAAAGCAATAATAATAATAATAGTAAAGTAAAAAAATTAAAAAAAATAAATAAGCGCGAATAAAAATGAATTACTAAATATTAAATGCTAACTTTTCATACATTAAAGGAATACATTCAAATATTCATATATATTTTAACAATGTAATTAATATTTTTGCATTCTCCGCATAGAACACATCCGCATTTGTTTTTCGGCAACAGCAGGAATCTGGTTTGTTTAACCCGAATCTAATAAGAAGATGAAAGATAATTATTAAATTTTTTTTAAAAAAAAAACAAAATTATCTTTTTCAGGTTTTTAGGTTTTTCGTAAAATTTTCGGCATAACAAACTTGCATCCCCAAGTTATTTATCTTTAGGCATGAGCAGTTCTTCGTTGAATTCCGGGTTATACTGAAGATCAGAATTTTTTAGTATTTAAACATTCATTATAATGAATTTCACAAGTCACAAGTAATATCCTTGCTCAATAAAGTGTATAAAAAAAAAAGATGAAACAATAAAAGAATCGTCTTTATTAATATCAATAAAAAAGATCATTGCAAATATAAATGTAATTGTTAATAAGTAATTATTCTATGGTCTCATGATCTGTAAAAATCGAAAAAGAATACATTTTAATTCAGAATTGAAGTAAATTCAGAAATGGCTCAAAACAATAATAGTAAAAATAATCCTTTTATCATGCAGTGCTTTTCTTATTATATTAGGTACTATGTAAAGTATGTAATAGAAAAATAATTAAGTGCTTACTGTACAAGTATGTATTCATATATATAATATAATAATAATTATTATAGTATATACTTACAAAAAACTGAAAAGCCAGTATAAGTTTAAAGTGTAATTTATTTATATCGACCTATTAAATAATATAATAAGGGGGCTACTATTTCCACCATGGTAATTTACTATTTCTACCATAGTAAATCATATGATCTACTAGTTTCCGATTATCCCTGCAAGATGATTTACATGATAACAATAGAACAATTTAGAATAAAATCACGTGACTCACAATTTGTTACACAATAGCACCTGACTTTTAAAAATATACTTGAATTAGGGGAGTAACAAAAATCAGGTAATTTTTTAGGGGGGGAGGGGGGTAAAAAAAGTTGAAATTATATATAAGAACCTGACTATTTATATATTGAGGAAGAGGGAGGGGGGGTAGGCCTCTGATAAAAAATAATCAGGTGATTAATGACACTGCCCTTAGAGCATGATAATCTTCTTGTAATTTGTTTGCTAGAGAATCTATTCCCCCGCTTAAAAGTAGCAAGACCCGTCCAGAAACGCCAACTGGCAGACCTCCCAACCCTTTCATTTTTTCGGTAAAAAAAATGATAAAATCCTGATAAATTTGATTATAAAAGATTTTATGCAGCTGATTTAAATTGACTTTTAAGCCTCAATCTCCGTCAGCAAATTTTATATATAGATATATATCGATTACTAACCGGTAAGATATATATCGATTATCAACACCCCTATCGATTACTATCGATAGTGATAGTAATCGATTAATATCCGGTTAATACCCTATCGATTATTATCGATAGTGATAGTAATCGATATATATCCGGTTATATCGAATATGATATCAATTAATAATTATTATATTCACATAATTATGCTTTTTGAACATTTTACAGGTTTTCGCAAGTTTTCGCAATTTAATTATAAATTTTTTTTATTTATTATTATTATATAATATTTAATATACAATAATTACAAGTTTTCGCTATTTAATATAAAATTTTATTTTTTTATTATATTTTAAATATTACATATATTATATATTATTATAAAAAAAATGACAAAAAAAAATAAATCCAAAAAAACGAAACCAAAAAAAATTAAAAAATGAAACCAAAAAAAATAAACTATTATATTCTTTATATTCGCTCATATTCGCTTATATTTGTTTATATTTGCTTATATTCGCTACTTCTTGCAAAGT
>QKWP01000381.1:79255-135219 GCA_003550325.1 Gigaspora rosea | reverse complement strand
CGGGATCAATCAAATTTCACGATATTGATTGGTTAAAGACGGCAGGTGACTATCGGGTAAACTCGTGACGTGTTGGCTCTACGCAGCCTCATGTAATTTTTCTTTTTACATTATCTTGATTTTTTATTATGTAATTCGACTTTCATTTATAATTAAAAAAAGTCAATCATGTCAAAATTTATATGAATTTAACGAAAACTCATTTTTCAAAAAAATGTAAAAATGGGCCCTTTTAATTGAAGACACACCATATGGCCAAATTTTTATTTTGTTAGTAACTTTAAAAGGAAATAATATTAATAGAAAAAATTTTCCTTTAATTATATGTTTATTTTTTTATAAATTTTAAAAAATTATTAGTTTTTAGTTGTTGATTCAAGACGTAGAAGGGTTGTTTAACGAACTTAAGTTTGGTGCTAAAAATCGACCTACAAAATCGATGAAAATTAATAATTGACAAAATCTGTGATTTGACTACTGTATCTATGTTTGCATCATCTCTTTTAAATAGGCTATTGTATTTGTCGTTGCTAATCTAATTTTCACTTGATCGGATTAAAATAATCCAGTTAGAAGCAAACGGCTCAAACCGTAACCTATCAGTTTAGCTAAACTCGGCTAACTAACGGCTCAGCTTGTGTTACGTGGAGCCGGTTTAGAGCCGTGAGCCGATTAGCCGATTACATGATTACTATAATATGCCGTAGCTAATATTATAAATTTTCGATTTATAACAAATAAACTATAACAATATGTCGTTCGTAAACTTTTTGTTATAAATATGTTTTCCTTTTTGGTACTTTCTCGTCCAAATAGAACTTACGCCCTTTCTTGTATTAATTCTCAAAAACTCACCAGACTCTTTGCAGCGTGTACACCTATCTAAAAAACGCGTACAATCTCTTATTTGTATTTACGGAACACGGCATTAAATTTCGAAACTAATACTTCTAAAAAATCTGATTTTTATTTTTTTTTTAAAAGATTTTTTTTTCTTTAAAAAAAATGTTTTTTAAATAATATGTTTTTATACTATTGCTGTTTTGTACATTCGCAAATTATTAATTACTGAAATATCTTTACATGGTATTAACGCTAAATTCAATTGAAAATAAATTTTCCATAACAAATAACAATACAATTTAGAACCGTCGGCTCTTGAACGGCTAGCTAAAAAATGGGACAGCTAAAATACGGTTCGGCTCTGTTATAGCTAGCTGTTAACCGAGCGGAGCCGGAGCCAGTAATTTGCATCACTAAATCCGGTCACACAGTTACTCTAATAATTTAGGTATCACCATTTAAATACCTGTTTATTATGATATTAATAAAAAATTAAACATTACGTAGCAGATTAGTTGATTTTGGATTTACAGTATGAATTCGTTTTGTTCACCAAATCAAAGTAAATTTCTGTAATATATACCTCGTTTAGGTCTACCTATTCTTATGAATTATGTTGAAATGTCGCAAATTTCATGAGTTCGAGCTATAACTTTGTTGTCAGTTCAAGAGTTAACGACAAACAGATGCCACAACTTAGTGTTCAAACCAAGCAGATATTTAGCTAGAAGGAGGCTCCAGATTTAATGAAATTTACTTTGTTCTAAAATATCCGAGTTTGGTATAATCATCTTGATTTTGAAGAAAATTCCTTATAATACTATGTATAATATTATTAATTTTAACTTTTTAAATCTTGATAGATCAATTTTGCCCCAAGATAACAAATGCACTTCACTTTAACCTTGATTTCTTGTAAAAACTTGACTCTAAAATAGAAAAAACGGTAACAAAATCTCAATACAATTATTCTGAACCGTAAAATATTTTATGAAATTGCTTACCTGTTTATAAGGAATTAGGGAATTAATACGTGTATTGACAATTAATAAAAATTTCTTTTTTAAAAGAATGTTATTATGGGATTATTGATTATTCGAGCCTATTTAAATCGAAAATTTTGATATTCTGCAGATTACAATTATAAAAAATGATAATTATCAACTAGATAACTGTATTAATATTTGAAAGTAAAAAAATTTGAACTGTAGACAATAAAAGTCAGGCCAAATTAGGTTATTGATAATTTTTTGTAACTTATGTATAATTACCGGAGAATAACTTTAATAAACGAATATAAAAAAAAAAAAAAAAAAAAAAATTGTTTATTCAAGTTATTCACAAATAATTATATTTAATATGTAAAAACGGTAATAAATTATTTTATTATTATTATAGCTTAGCCTGTCTTTTATTAGCTATAACTCAAATATATGAATAATACATGTATGTATATGCGTTTTTTTTTAAAAGTTTTTTTTCATAAAAGGTATTCTCTATTATTCGAACAAAGACTAATCCTAATCAATAAAAAATCTAATTAAAGGTAAAAAAAATTTAAAATATTGTAATTTTTTATTTATACAAAAATTATATACAAAAATATAAAAACTTACAATATTAGAAATTTTCTTTATTTCTTTTAAGCAAATTTTTAATCGTAAATAAAGTAGCATCATCAATTTTACTGTCACAAAGGTCTAAATTGGTTAGAACAGTATTACTTGAAAGAGTCTTTGCTAACACTATTCCAACTTCAGAGCCAAGATGATTTTTACTAAGATTTAAAGAAGTTAAAGTTGTATTCTTATAAAAAACTTCTTTTAGAGCATTTCCAATTTCGGAACAAATTTGATTCTTACTAAGATTTAAAGATGTTAAAGTAGAATTTTTACAAAGAGCCTCTACTATTGCTTTTCCACCTTCTGAACCAAGTTGATTTTCACTAATGTTTAAAAAAGTTAAAGACGTATTTTTACAAAGAGCCTCTGCAAATGCTTTTCCTACTTCAGAATCAAGATGATTATTCCAAAGACTTAAATGAGTTAAAGTAGAATTAACACAAAGGACTGAGGCTAGAGCTTTTCCTACTTCCGAATCAAAAAGATTACTTGAAAGATACAAATGAACTAATGTATTATTCTTATAAAGAGCTTTTGCAAATACTTTTCCTATTTCAGGGCCAAGTTGATTATTATGAAGATATAAAAAAGTTAGAGTAGAATTTTTACAAAGAACCTCAGCTAAAGCTTTACCACCTTCAGAACCAAGTTGATTACTCCAAATACTCAAATAAGTTAAAGTCTTATTTACATTAAGAGCTTCAGCTAGAGCTTTTCCACCTTCAGGACCAAGTTGATTATTCCAAATACTTAGATGAGTTAAAGTAGTATTAACATAAAGAACGGAGGCCAAAGTTTTTCCAACTTCAGAATCAAGATGATTACTTGAAAGATATAAATGAGTTAAAGTAGTATTCTTATAAAGAGCAACGGCTAAAGCTTTTCCACCATCAGGATAAAGATGATTACTCGAAAGATTTAAATGAGTTAAAGTATTATTCTTATAAAGAGCTTTTGCAAAAGCTTTTCCACCTTCGGCATAAAGTTGATTATTATGAATATTCAAGAGGGACAAAGTTTTGTTCTTACAAAGAGCATCAGCTAATAATTTTCCACCTTCAATACCAAGTTGATTACTTATAATATATAAAGAAGTTAAAGTATTGTTCTTATAAAGAACCTTTGCTAAGATCTTAATTTCATTAATATCAAGTTTATTATTCGAAAATTTCAAGGAAGTAAGAGATACGCTTTTATCAAGAACATTTGATAATATATTTACTATTTTACCAGAAATTCTTAAATCTTTAAGTTTCTTACTTGTTCGTAGAAACATTATAATTAAAGAAGATTTAATAGTTTGAATGATATTCATAATATTCACAGTTCTTACACGATTAGATGATTCGCAATATCTATTTCTTTCATGATTAAGCCAATCTATAATTCCTTTATCTTTATCATCAGAATCAATATTAATAATAGTAGTATAAGTAGTGTATTGAAATAAAGGTTTTGGGCCATTTGGAAGTATTATTCTAAAAGGTATTAAACGAGATTGTTCTTCAGCGTTTAATTCTAAAAGACAAGTTCTTATAAATTTACTATTTTTAAATGAAATTGGACCACTCCATAATATTGGTACAGCATTTCTACACCACTGACGGTTTACTAAAAGACAAGAAAATAATGTTCTATGATAATCTTTAAGGTTGATGAATATTTCAGAAAGGCATTCGTTTGGTAATGTCATCATTTTTAAAGGGGTAACTTTTTTTTTTTTACGTACTACATACTGCAGCTATTTATAATACTTTCGGGTGTTCGTTTGACAAATATAAACATTATATTGTTTCACAAATAACAGGATTAAAATAGATCTGAACTATTTATGATTAATCATGTGACCTTATTTTAAATATATATCTTTATCCATTATTAGCATTTGCGTTAGCCCCATCTTTCATATAATCTTCCCAAAAGGTTATTCTATAATTGTTTAATTTTCGAAAAGTAAATTTCAATAAAAAAAAATTTTTTTTTACTTGCTCAAATTACTGATCAAAAACCTTTAATTAATTAAACTTAGAAACATACAATTAAGTCATACAAGTTTAATAATTACTTGGTTTTCATAACATGAAACTTTTAAATGGATTGGCTTTTTTTTTTTAATTTTTCACATATAAAATTTTATAAATCTCATCCGGCCCGGTTATTAAAAACATATAAAAAAAGTTTTTTTTTTACAAATCAAATTTTGACCCGGCCGGGTTATGAAAATCAATTAATTAATTTTGATTTTGCATAGCCTTATGAACGAATAAAAGAAAAAAATATTAATATATTTTCGTCTTAAAACTCGTCAATCAACTTTGCAAGCAACTCTTGGACAATTTAACAAACGATTTTACTGCGACTAGAAGTAGATTTCGATCGCTAGTATTTTGGTTAGCTTAGGGTCAACCGCTGGCATTGTTCTGCCCGAGTATTACTTCATTTCGTCTCGTTTATCGTGGGCTATTTTATGTGATCCATCAATTAGGACCGAATGACTTTTAGTTTCACTGCTGATATAAGAAAAGGTTCTTGCAAGAAGTAGCTGTAAATCGATTTTGACGTTAGTGTGCTAAATGCCATATATGCTGCTAACCGAATATACAACCATACTAAAATCTACTTATAACCAAATCTCCAAAACAAAAAACCAGAAAATGCACTCAGAAAATTTTTATAATAATGATGGTCAAATTTCCGATTTGACAACAATTATCACGTTGTATAAATGATTCTAGGCTAAATCATACTCGATTTGGTTTAGTGGACCACACTGTGTAATATTGTAAGTTTTAAACCGGATAATCAGCTTTAGGACGTACTACACACATCATGTCCTTTGACCTGTGAAGTTCATACGGAAAATGCAGTGACGTAATATTAAATCCCGCTGCATGTCAAATTTGAAATGTTGCTCAGGAAGAAGATATTGTTTCTTAAATGCAGATTATTAAATTGCAAGTATACAATTTTTATTGGTTAAAAAAGACCTTATCCAAATAATAGATAACTCACTATTAATTATTATCGTTACATGAAATAATGAATAATAGTTTATACATATAATAATATTAATTATTTAAGTTTTATCAAACTTTTCCAAAAGATTCTTTTTTTCCATCGAACTTAAACTTTCTAAGATTTTAGATATTCCATCTGACTAGTTCAACAACACTTTTTGTTATAATTTCATTCTTAAAACTTTTAATTCTTGAATTTATTAAATCTTTCTTACTAGGACTAGATTAATAATATTACCCTCATTTCTTTCTTCGTTAAAACTTTCAATAATGTTATCAAACCAGTTTACAATTTCAAAATCCAATCAAATTCCGTTCCAACATAATTATGAAACCTCTTCATTAAATATTTCTTCATTTGATTTCTTGTTTACTAATATTCAATGCCAATAAAAGGATTTCCTATATTTTCCATTCCGATATTTTGTTCGTACCCCAAAAATTGGGTTAATTCTGGTCAATTTTGCAGATCATTTGGCCGAGTTTTAAACCTCACAAATGGTCTGCAAAATTGACCAGAATTAACCCAATTTTTGGGGTACGTTCTACATAAATCGAAAAAATTAACCCATATGAGAATATACTGAATATAATGAAACCTGAGTTGCGAAATAGTGAAATCCGCTTTGTAGATCGGGGTAGGGTGAAATCCGCGTTTTATTATGTTTTTTATTATATAAAAGCGGATTTCACCCTCATGTGATGATTATAGCAGATTTCACTAGTTCACAACTTAGGTTTCACCCTGTCGTAATATAACTATCTTAAGTTTGGTTTTCTCTATTTTGGTTTTTAAAAGTTTCTATATATTTCATCTAATTGTTCCGTTGTAGCAAGAAATTGAGGATTATCTCAATTAGGACTGTTAATTAGTCCGGTCCGGACCGATGGTCCTTCGGTCCATCCAGGGATCAGATCAGTCCGGTTCTTTTTTAGGATGGACCGAAGGATCATCGGTCCTGATATTAAAAAAATTATTATTAGTTAAAACGATTGTTAATTACAAACTTTTTATTTCGTTATAGTGCATATCAACAAGTTTTTTTTTACCGATTAATTATTACTTTTTATGGATCATAAAGTTAATTAATAAGGTTCATGTGAAAAGCATTGCGCGCATGTGACGCATTGTTAATTGATGCATCTAGCCAAGCATATTAAACTTTATTGAATAATTTTTGTACTAAGACGGGATATACTCCCAGGAATAGCAACAGTTGGTATCGCGTCATCAGATGAATACGCGAGGCGTGATATCATGATATCAACCGGTGGTCTCACACACTGTATGAAGCATACCGGCTTTGGTATGAAATTTAAATTGCCACAAAATGACAGGATTCTAAACGAGTGAGGGGTACAGGTGTGAACCTTGACTCTTGTGATTGGTTGGTGCTGATTTGCTCAAGTCGTTTGTTCTCTTATATTCGCCTCTAGCATTGAAACTATTACAGTATTAGTAATTCGGGTTGATTCAAGATCAGTGAACCCAATGATATTTTCGTGGTCATCGCATCATGATTAAACACTCAGCCTAAGCTAGGGTTAGTGCTAAAGTTAGGTGACAGTATAGTTTCGGCTGATTTGTTAGTCTAGTAACAAATGATGAAATTGATGATTTCACATGATGTAATCATCACTGAGTTCATTGTTCCATGAATGACCAAAATAGGCAGTTTGTTGCTATTTAAATAAATTATACAATCATCCTTCTCTATAATCACTCATACAAAAAATATGTGCTTATAAAGATTTTACTATAATGTGTTTATATAGAAGTATTTTTTAATGAGATTTTCAAAATTTAAAAAGCATTTGTGATTATAGAGAAGGTGATTATAGAGGAGTATAACTGTAAGGTAGATATGTCTAATTCAGTACAGCTAAGTTCTATAGTGAATATTATGTGATATATCAATCAGGATCAGATGGTTTTGGTACCATTTGATTTGTCTTATTAAGACAAATCGTATAGCACTGAAATCATTTACTCAATTATGTGATATCACTTTTTAAAGTTTATCAAAAATATAGTCCTATTTTGGTGCAGTGCCTAATTTGATGCACTAAAAATCTCTAATAAACTATTAATCCAAATTACACAATTTTGGTACTATTTGATTTTTCATAATAAGATGAATCAAATGACACCAAAGTCATATGATTTGATTGATAGGCCATGAGATATTATCATTTAACCAAAATAACCTATGTAAACTAACTTTGAAATTAAAATAAAATCATAGATAACTTTTGACAAATTGGACCATTTTATGATTTTACTACCAAAATAACCACTTTGGAGAGACAATTCCAATTAGCCCAAAATCTCTAAAATCCAATTATAGTATTACAAGATCATTAAGATCTTCTTATTATTTTTAATAAGAATTGATCAAGCTAATTTTCATTAAAAGTGATACAAAAATCTTAACAATTTTGTGATTCCATGATTAGATTTTAAGGATTTTGGGCTCATTGAAATTGTCTCTTCAAGAAATTATTTTGGTAGTAAAATTATCAAAACAGACTAGTCTATTAAAATTTATTTATGATTTTATATTAATTTTCAAAGATTATATATACATATTATTTTGATTAAATAATAATATTCTTGTAGATTATTAGTCAGAATTATATAATTTTAGTACAATTCAATTTATCTTATAAAATGAATCAAATAGTTCCAAAATCACATGATTCTGATCAATAGTTCATGAAATATTATTAGTGTACTAAATTAGACACTGCACAAAATTAGACATATCTACTATATCTATTATATAAAGCTATTTGAAATTAAATAGAAATTCAATTACAAAATCTCAGAATTGTTAAAGAATTGTATTACTTCAGATATTTAAAAGCTGGTTTAACCAATTTTTAAATATTTAAAGTGATACAAATACTTAATATTCTCAAAATCCTGTAATTGTATTTTGCAGTTTTGAACTCATTAAAATCAACTTATTAAAGCAAAACATTTTAATAGTTATTTCATTTAAAATAGCCAATTTAATCAAAAGTATTTACTATTAAAAATTTTAAATTTTTAACACCTAATTCTAATATATACAGATATAAATACAGTCATATCTAGCTATAATTATATTAGTAATAATTACAATTTATAAAATTATATTTTTATTAAGTTCTAGCTTATTAAAAATATATTAATTTAACCAAAGCAATTTTTTTACAAAACTCACTCTGCTAATCTGCTGTATCAAAAAAGGTACTAAAGCAATAACTAATAATATATACAAAAAACATATTTAGAATAGTTGCTTTTTTTAAAAAAAGTAAAAAAAGATAAAAACACTATAACTTTAATAGAAACATATTTTATAATAGTTAGTAAATAGAAAAAATAACTAAAAACCTTTGCAAATAGAAAAACTTTTGCAAAAAAAAAATATCTTACAAAATAATATAAAGAAATACCAAACTACTAAAGTAAACAGGGTATTATGGAGCAGTTAAGTATTTTTAATAACACAAAATTAGTGCAGTTACCTGGGTCGGATTGACCCGTACGGGTCAGAAATGACATGGGTTATGCAGGTCACAGGTCAAAATTTGGGTGACCCGGGTTAAGGAACCTGTCAAAGTTTATTAATATTGAGTTACGTCACTTGCATTTATTTATTAAGGCTAATTTTGATATTTAAAATACGGCCCAATGTAATCACATGGGTAAAGAAATAATACATATACGGTTATCAACTTTTATTCATAAAAGCATTTGTGTTTATTATTTAATATTCTTTATTTTTTTAAAAAAAAAAAGATCGTTACATTGAATTAGTGAAACATTTCAATGTAATTTTTAGACGTATAGCATACAGGCAGCATTTATATGAGTAAATTAATTCTTTCTGTCTGCATCTTCAATTACAAGTTAGTATATTATGCCTTTTTCACCACACTTTCCACAAGTATTTTGGTTTTCTGGTGAGCGGATTAGTAATGTATTTGACATAACAATAACTGATAATATTTACAATCGAAGATAAAGATTATTTTATAAGCAAATTGTTAGAAAATCGAGGCGAAAGAAGTATGAAAATTGAGATGAAAGATGTAATAGATAAGTGCCTTGTATTTTATACACATATATTGAATATATGATTACTAATTTACATTTGTTAATATGTAGTAATGACGAAACTTCTTATGTGCAGGAAGTAAAATTTGAGTTATGCTTAAGCCATGATGGGCACTGATTCGTATGATGCAGAATTACCTGGGCACATATATTTTTAATATTTTCAAAATTTGTCTTTTATAAATAAATTTTAAAAGATAATTTTATATTAACGTTAAAATCTTAAATAACTTCCGGTTACAATTACTTAAATATGATTTAAAATTTACATTTGATCTTTAATATTAAATAAGTAGAAAACGGGTGGATAAACTTTCTGTGATAGAATTTGATAATTTTTTTCGTTATGGAGGTTATGTGCTTAGCAGGTATTTAACGGCAAACGAATTTTTGCCGCTTGCTTCATAATAATTACTAATTGTACTTGTTTATTACAGTATTACAAATTCAAATTGCATAGTTACACTAAAAGCTAACTTTAAAAAAAAAGTGACATTAAATTTAACCTCTTAACCCAAGTTGCTATTTCTGACGATATTTCGCTATAGCGATAAATTATAAAATCCATAAAAAATGTTAAAATAAAAAATATATTAAAAAAAATAAATTAAAAAATAAATTAAAAAAATATAATAAATTAAAAAAAAAGAAAAATCATATAATGCTTCACACCTCAGCTAGCCACAATATACTTCATTTTATTAATTAACTATACAAACAACTCTCTCCCTTTTACTGTGTTCACTACATTCTTAGTGCACACTGCATAATTCTTAAGATATCCACTTCCAGATTTCCTTCTGCAACACTCATATATAGTACATTTCTTAATCATTATCCTAAATAAGTACTGCAGAATGAAAACCTGGAAGTGGAAATTCAAGCTTCCGGTCATTCTTAAAGTTCACATACAAATAATAAACAGACAAGTTAAAACTTATATAACCTATCTGACCCGGGTCACAACCCTATTTTTTGACTCGAGTAAAACCTCTACACATAATATATTAATTAGAATTGAATGATTTTGGTAATATTCGATTTGTCTTATCAAAATGAATAGAATAGTACCAAAATCATTCAATTCTAATTACTAGATTATAAGATATCGTTAATTATAATGACGATTTCTATTTGTACACCATGTGTATATACACCTATCACGTGATATATAAAATTAAATTTATTGATGATCACCTGTATCACGTGATTGACATCTGCTAAAGCCAGGTACGTAACAGACAAAACAAAGCAAGACCCAGATCCAACCTCTACGACAAAGACAAAAGCACGAAAAATATAAAAAAGGCTACCTAAACCGATCTTGGTACACTAAATAATGCAATTTTGCTATATAGGGCAAACTACTCTATATCATAATCTAACCCTACCTCTAATATCAATCAATTTTAAGGGTAATCACGTGATGTACCTGGCTTTAGCCATCCCCCAATTAAAACAATTCTATAAAAATGCTTAGGGTGTGTTTAGAAATTTGGCTTAATTCAGGCTAAATTTTTAAACTATATCTTGGGTATTTTTTCGGGAAAATAACCAAATTTTCTTTATACTGTACCTAACTCTTATCCTAGTTTATACTGCACTATAGTACTAAAACTATGCTCTCTAAATTCTTGATAGTGAACAATAATTTTATTTTTTATATTGATAGTATCTAAGCATAAACATTCGACTAACATAGCTTACATTTTATTTCAACTAATCTTGTAACTGCATCTAACACTATTTATTTTATCAGCATCTAACCCTAAACCCTACCTAACCCTTAAAAAAATGGAAAAAACACCTGTATAAAAATATAACATCAGTCATGACAATTAATTTGCAATACGCTCCTTCATGTAAACTGGTAGATTAGTCATAGCGAAAAATGCCGCAGTGATGTAATCGTCAACCACTTTTGATTATTAGTCTTTTAAATGGTCAGCGATTACATCACCGCGATATTTTTTTCACCATGACTAACCTACCTTGTAAACTTAAACTCAAATTTACCACCGAACTTATGTAAATATTATTGTGGCGGCACACAATACGTAGTTATGTTGGTGTGTTGGAATTACCAAGTTCTCTATGACACCCAAAATTTTACTACCGATGGCTCCAGGCGATAGCACAAAAAAAAACAATATACTTATAACCAACCAACCCTTACCCTAACGCAAAAAAAGAGCATTATCAGTATCCACCCTAACTTAACCAAAAATGAGACGACAGACAACAATTCCAAGGACGGCTCAAAAAGAAGGATTAACGTTAATAAGCCATTACCTATAACGAAAAGACAGTCACCCTATTAGCAAGAACATGATAGCAACACCATCTATCGCCACAATTAACCAAAATGATTGCACTAACAAACAGACTACACCAACAAACGACAGCGATACCAACAAAAAAAGGGCACCAAGAACTGACTCCAAATAAAATGACGCTAAAAAAAACGTACTAAGATTAGTAAAATTCTAAAAAAAAAAATGTTGGTGTATTGGAATTACCAAGTTCTCTACAACACCCAAAATTCCACTACTGACAGCTCCAGGCGATGGCACAAAAAAAACAATATACTTATACTAACCAACCCTTACCCTAATGCGAAAAAAGAGAATTATCAGTATCCACCCTAACCTTAACCAAAAATGAAACGACGGACAACAATTCCAAGGACAGCTCAAAAAGAAGAATTAACATTAATAAGCCATTACCTATGACGAAAAGACAGCCACCCTATCAGCAAGAACAAGACAGTGATACCATCTATCGCCACAATTAACCAAAATGACTGCACCGACAAACAGACTACACCAACGAAAGAAGGGCACCAAGAAAGGCACCAACAAACGACGGCGACACCAACGAAAAAAGGGCACCAAGAAACGAAGATACCAGACTCTAGATAAAACGACACTAAAAAAAAAGTACTAAGATTAGTAAAATTCTAAAAAAAAAAAAAAAAAGGAAATTACTTATCTTGTTGATCTGTGTAACTGGGAATTCAGTGTGTTATTCCGTAATAAGCAAAATCGTTGTTGCATTGTGTAACCAGGTGTATATACACCTGGTGTAAACTAAGAAATTTTCAATTACAATATACAAATTAATAAAGATAAATTATAATACAGATACCAAATATAGCACATATACTATTTTTTATAATCTATTGAGATCAATTGATCAGAATTGAATGATTTTGATACTATTCAATTTGTCTTATTGAGATGAATCAAATAGTACCAAAGTTATGTAATTTTGACTAATACTTCTCAATATATTATAATTTAACCAAAATAAGCTACACAAAGCAGATTTTAAAATTAATATAAATAATGAAAACTTTTGATAGACCTGTCTGTTTTTTATAATTTTACTACCAAAATGACTGCCTTGAAGAGATGATTTTAACAAGCCTAAAATCGCTAAAATCTATATTGTTTTTGATAAAAATAGATTAGTTAAACTTATCTATTTTCGTCAAAATAATAATAAAGTTTTAATGATCCTATGATTCTATAATTAGATTTTAGTAATTTTGGGCTTATAGAAATCACTTCTTTAAGGCAGTTATTTTGGTAGTAAAATTATAAAAAATAAACTAATTTATCAAAGTTATTTATTATTTAAAACTTGCTTTGCATAGCTTATTTTAGTTAAATTATAATATATTTGAGAAGTATTAGTCAAAACTATATAATTTTGGTACTATTTGATTTGTCTCAATGAGACAATTTGATAGTACCAAAATTATATAATTCTCACAAGATATTGCTATATACTGCAATGCAATACTTTTATTGCTATAATATCTATATCTACTTTGAATATTATTTTAATTGTAGTATTTTGTGATCTACTAATTAGAATTCAATAATTTTGGTACCAATTGATTTGTCTCACTAAAACAAATTAATTGGTACAAAATTATACAATTTCAATTAGTAAATTATAAAATATTAGTAGTGCACTATAATACCTATATCTACTTTATTAGGCAAAAAAAAAAGAACCAAATTAACCAAAAGTTTGATAGTATACTATAGTAAAAACAAACTAAAATGAAGAAATAAAGTGAAGGTTTACTTTTTTTTAAAAATTTTTAGAAAATTTAAAAAATTCTTATAAACTCTTAATTACAGATTATCTACAACAACAAACAAATGTATAATTAACAAAACAAATAAATATAAACCAAAAAAATCAAACCAAGTAGAACATATAACAAATTGAGATTAACAAAACAAACATGCAACAAAAAGTTGTAAACAAACAAACAGAGAAATTATAATAATAGTGCTATTAAATTAACTAATTTGTATACCAAATTTATAGGATAGATAGAAAATTTCAAAAGTTTTTTTACAAAACCAAAAAAAAAAAGAGGACTTTTTTAAAGAATAGAATGTACTACTACTAAAAAAAGATATAAATATAGTAAGTTTTTTTGGGTTTTAATCAACCATATCTAATTGCAGTAGTACAAAATATGATTAAGTTATATGACTAGTAGGGTTTCTCAAATTTAAAAATAATAAATAATAAAAAATACAAGGTTTGAAGTAATACAAAAACAAATATATTAAAGGAATAAGACAACAAATTAGAAGGATCAGCAAACCAATCACAGGAAGAAAAATCAGCAAAATACAATAATGCTCATTTAACGAACAAAAAATAAAAAATTTTAATAAAATAGCAAGTAGGATCCATGTACAAAAAATTAACAAGAATCTGCTTTTGAAATCAAAGTACAAAATTTTGAACTATGGGTTAGAAAAAAATCTACAGAAATAGCAACCAAGTTCAGCTCTAGTAAATATACTAAATAATATCATTAAAAAAAAGCAAAAAAAAATAAAAAGATATTTATTATTTTATATAAGCACTAAAAAGTAGATATATTTTGTGTAGTCAAAAAAAATACAGTATTTTTTTACAATTTGGAATTTAACAAGAGAAATATATATAGTCTAGTACAGAAATAAATGTATCTCAAAAAATTTCATAATTTTGACTCTAAGTAAAAGTTTTTATATTTCTAATTAATTATTAAAAATTTTTAATTACAAATAAAATAGGTTTTAATCTAACTTCTTATATAATTTTTATTGGTTTAATATTGGTTTATTTTAATAATTAAATATGTACAATTTGCTGTATTTGAAAAAAAACAAAAAATTTTTTTTAAAAAAAAAATATTTTAACTGATTTCACAACTAATATACAGTTGTATAAGCTTGCACTATGCAAGTGCATTAAAGTGCATATAATAAAAATGTGGTTAAAATTTGAGCAAAATTAAATTATTAGTTGTAAGGGCCGTGATAGATATTACATAATATCATAGGAAGGAGGGAGTAAGCCAAAGTCTTACGTTATACATATATAATATATATAATTTATATATTATATAATATATTACTAATATATTATAATTTTTAGTACTAATTAAACTTATTTAAAATATAATTATATACTGAAATAATGTATTTTTGAGTGCTAAGAAAGTTTATTTAGTAGCCAAAAGTATATTTCATTAGTAAAATTTTGCATTATTCCAAATTTTTATATTTTTATTAATTAATGTTCCACCTGTCAACTAGAGAGTGGCGAAATGTGGCATTTTTCTATCTAAAATTATTTTTCTTACTAAGAAAAAAATTTTATATGAAAGAACGCCACATTTCGCTACTTTACAAATTTTTTTTAAAATTAACCAATCAGAATTGTCTTACATGAGAGGGAGGGGTACCCTTATAGTAAATGGATATTACATAATATCTGTTATGGCCCTAATGAAATTAAGCTTTAAAGCTTGACCATTTAATTTTTTACTATATAAGGTAAAATGGGGTATTGTAATGAAGAGAGTATTGTGACAAATTGTGATCCCGTGATTAGAATTGGATAAAACTTGAACCATTAGAATCCTCTCATCAAGAGGAATCAAATAGTACAAATTTTGTCCAATTCTGATCATTGAGTCACAAGATATTCGAACTAACACAGTGTTATCCTATATCCACTTCTTCAAAGATAGTAGGTAACTAGAGTGATCTTAGACAGTGAACATTTTGTGTAATCTCACTTTGTTACTGTAATATATCTAAGTCGGAAGGCGTTTTTTAATAAAACTTAACAAAGAAGATTTAAGGCAATTTGCAATTACGAAAGTGGCTACAATTAGAAGTATATAAGGTAGGGGTCTTAGCTGGGTCGGGTCTGACCCAGGTCAGAAAAAACTGGGTCGGGTCAGACCCGGGTCAGATAAAAACCGGGTCAGGTCAGACTCGGGTCAGACCCAGATTAATGATAGGTGACGCATGACAAAACCATAATTTTATATTTGTGGTTTTAAATTACTAATGGCAGGGATGGTAAATGACCTCGTGACTCAAATGAATAATGACCAGATGCTGGTCATTTCAAAAGGTGAAATGGCCTATTAGGTCATTTAAAATGTTATATTAAAACTAGAGATATAGTAATTTAGCTTTGCAAGAAGGTATAATCTAGTGATTTCTTGAATACTGTATTAGATTTTAAATCCCATTAATCCTATTTTATTGATGTGAGCCTCTCTGCAGATTGCGAAAATCAGATTTTTCACGATTTCAAGAATATTATAAATTTCCAATAAGTTGTTATATTACAGATTGAATATATGATTGATAGAATATTTAGAAACTCGAAGATTTCCCTCCATCATCACCGCGAAAATCACGTGGTCACCTTTTGTAAACCATTATATAATAATCAATATTTATTTATTCAAAATTTCTAATATTATAAGAAAATGAACCAATTACAAAATAATATAAAATCATTTAAACACGATGTTGAAGCTAAAATATAAAATTTCATATATTTAATTTAAAGGCTTATTGTTTAAATTAACGTTATCAAATCGTAAATAGAGATTTCTGATACGAAAGTATCGGTGCAGCATATTGTCTCGAATCGATTATGGTGTGTATATTAATCATAAGACACATTGTAATGATTTATTAATTTATTTATACGATCTGGCAGTCGCAAAAGGTTTTAATTGGATGGCCTGTCGTGACGACAGCTATTGTTTAGTTAAATTTAGACGATTTATGACCTGCCTGTTGGATGACAGTCATAATTTGGTTCAGAAATAGAAATGACTATTTGTGTACATCGCATCTTGTTTAGGTTTGTTAGTATGGTTACATAAAATGTTAAAGGTTTTTTCCAGATATAATTGTCTGTTTTTTTTATCTCATCCTTTACAATAACATTTAGAAGGTAAACTGGTATAGTTCAATTGATACAGTACTCTCAAATTCTGTACTATTAGTATGTATTGCATGAAAGCAGAAGATAAAGTATATCTATAATTGTATTTATTTCAATGTTTCAACAATACCCCTCGATGAGAGACGAAGTGTACGTACGTACGTGGGTTGATCAATATATTTAATTGATGAAAATAATTCTGATTCTGAATAATTATAGAATGAAGATGTATTATTTGTTTTAGTCTGACTAGAATTCTGATTGTAAAATATTACTGCTTAATAAAACTGTATTAAATAATGCATATCTAGGTTGGTTAATGTTCTATTATTTGTTTTAAATTGGCGAGATTCTTATCAATTCTGTATGCCAAAAAAATAGAAGCCGGCATAATTTGGAATTAAATACAAATCATGAATATGCAATAATTCAAAGTTATGATTTTAATATTTATATTATTTATATTAAAAATGTATCAAAATCGGAATTTTGATATAATTTTGCGTAATTCTAAGTTATTATTTTAATATTTATATTAATTATATTAAAAAAGTATCAAAATTGGAATTTTGATATAATTTTGCGTAGAAATAGAGTCTTTTGCTACACTCTGGACAATTCAAATGCCTACGCTTGTTACCCATTAATCGTGAATTTATCATTAACGTTAATGCTTTTGATTTGTTTCGTTTTGTAAATTAAAATTTAAAATATCATAACTTCTAAACTACTTTTTTTTCGAATTTGATATACTTCATATTCATCTACTGAAAAGTTATATTTGACTTTAGTCTTTCTAAGTGGTTTTTCATATGATCGAAACTGACAATAACATTTATCCTCCAATTGAAATCAGTATACATAAAAAGATCACCCACATTGAGAGTTGTTGTAAAGTGCATAGTTTGGTTCCTTTACACAAAATTGAATTTTGAATAGAACCATTTTTCAATGAAAAAATAAAGCTATCATTGCAACTCTTAGAACCACTGGCTGATTTATCCCAGCAATAGGATTATATCCACCAAAAATTTCATCAGTACCTTTAATTTTCATGACCACAACAGTATTTGTTTGCTTATCACATATTTTCCAAAATGATTCAGAAGTAAAACCATTTCTTGTTCCACGGATAAGTAATTTAAACTCATATGGATTATTTACTATTGAATACGCTTCAGCTTTCTTATCAACCCATGAAGCAATTTCAGCTGCATGTGTTTCATTTGTAACAGTTGAAAATGGTTCTGTCGTTCTGGGTGGTAATATTGGAGATGAAATAATACGAGGTGGAAGAATTATTGATGATATTGGTCGATTTGGAGTAAGAAATCTTTGCATTAAGCCTTTCCAAAGATTTTCTTCAAGAATTTTTTTGTATGGTTTCACCAGGGTTGTGAATAGACAATAGACAAGCCAATAGACTCAATAGACAGTCTAATGGTCTAATGATGTCTAATCAGAGCTATTAGATAATAGAGTTTAAAGTAATCTGATTGGTTAATTTCAGAAGTTACGATCTGACTAATATAAGTACTAAATTAGACAAATGGGCCAATAGACAAGTTAATTTATGAATAGACATATTGTCTAATTAAATTTTTATTTGAATAGACATTGTCTATTCTCAACCAAATTGAATAGACATTAGACAATTAGACTATTAGACAATTAGACTATTAGGCAATTAGACAATTGAATTTTTGATTAGACTATATCTATTCACAACCCTGGTTTCACTTTATCAACGATGTCATTACTAGATAATTGAAAATAACGTATGAGAGATAAACAATTTTTTAATGTAATTTTCAAAGCTAGAAAATTTTCACTAGACCAATTTTAGGATCAGATGATAGGCTAGGATTTTATGCAATTACCCATTGAATAACATAATTCCAAATTTTTACTTCTTCCATTTGTAAATCATTGTGTCCAATAAGTGAAACCAACGCATTTTATTGAAGTATAGCAAACTCAAAAACCTTACTTGGGTACTTTGCCGCAATATCATTGTATCATTTTTGCAATTCTTGAAATTGTTTATTTTGAAAACTTGTTTGATAAATGCGAGCAAAATTTAAACGAAGCCAGTGTGCATTATTTTCGATTAAATATGTTTCAAGGTATTTAACCAATTCTTCAAGAAGAAACTTACAAGAAACAATCATGAGTTCAAAAATCAAAGGTACATCTTGATCGTTCAACAAATCTACCCCTCTATAGATATATTTTTATAAAATTTGTAAGTTTAATGATTTGAAAATTAGTTTTTTACACATATTACAAGTGTATATAAAATATATAACTTACTTACTTAATAATAATCTTAAATTGTTGAGTAGTAACATTTTCCAAATTGATTAATTTCTTAATCGGTTATTTGAATCAAACATATGTTTGTATATAATTAACCAGGGTATTTAGTTGTATTAAAATATGTAAATGCAAATAATTTTTATGCTCCCAACTAACCGGATGCAAATAAATAAATATTTAAATAGTCATGGATTAACTTAAATTAATAAAAGTTCTTTATATTTACAACATTAACATGATTAAATAATATATCTTATGAATAGCTTATTTTAAACGTTTAGGTTAATGAACTTACCGATTGAAATTAAAAGCAAGATTATTTTAAATACTTAGATTATCGAAATTTTATTTATTTGGATCAACAATCTTGTAATTTTTTGAGTCCCATGAGTCCGCGAATAGCCAACCTATGTTCGTTTTATAAAATTTATTTATCTATAAAAGGGAAATACAGTGAATAATTAATTGAGTTCCATGAAATATAATGAAGTCGAAGTGACTATTGTATTATAATCACAGGACTTACGGGACTCAAAAAAAAATTTGCAAATATGGTGAATTAAACAGTTAATATTTATGAATCTTATTTCAATACTTAGATTAATAAACATCCTTTATATTCGTGGATTATTATGATAAATGTTCAGAGCTTAGATTAATAAATGTTTTTTTATACCACTAAGTTCTATAAGTGAAATTAAATAGTAAATATCATAACTCAGATAACTTATTTTAGATCTAGATTATAAAATGTTTTTATATTCACTAAGTGTTGTAAAATATATAAAATTATTCATAACTCGAATGGCTTATTTAAATGCATAACTTCAATAAAATTTGTAAGCCTCTCTATATGACCCGTTGACCCGGGTCCAACCCGGGTTGGGTTGGGTTGGGTCAGACCTGGGTCGGGTTTGATATGAGGTGGGTCAGACCCGGGTCGGGTTTGGCATGAGGCGGGTCAGACCCGGGTCGGGTTTGACATGAGGCAGGTCAGACCCAGGTCGGGTTTTGACCCAAGTGGGTCTGACCCAGGTCAGGCCCAAACCCGACCCAACCCGACCCATTAAGACCCCTAATATGAGGATACTAATAATTGTTTAATTTATGTAACAAATAAATGTATTTATTAGTGAAAGAGTATGAAGACTCGATGTTGAACTTGGGGTTCACATCAGCTGCTTTTATACATTTTGATTTTTCACATATGTAACAGACTATATCTACTACATGTGTAATATATGCTATAACTATTATTAATAAAATATATAGTATATGTAATAAAAATATAATACAGTCAAACCTCCATATAGTCACCCTCTATATAGTCACAAAACCAATATAATCACTTTTGTAAGTTTACCAACCTTTTTACTATAATTTTCACCTCTATATAAGCACATTTGTATTATAATCACTATCACAATTTTTTATTTACCATCTATATAAAATTACCCCTACATAATCACATTATTATTATAATATTTTGAATTAATTATTTTATTATTATAAATATTTTTGTAAGTTATTAATTATTATTTTTTAACAAGTAAAAATTTTTAATTTGTTTTTTTAATAATCAATTATCTTTTCTACATATAAAAGTTAAAATTATACTAAGTAAATCAATAAAAATTATCTAAGTAAAGTTGTTCAGTATACAAAATTACATATACTCTAAAATTTTGAGATAATTTGGTTAAAATCGTATTAATACACTTTTACAATTTACGTTTAGGTGAAAAAAATTAAAAAATTTAAAAATTTTTTAACTTAATCGTAAATTATAAAAGTGTATTAATAAGATTTTAACCAAATTATCTTAAAATTTCATAGTATATGTAATTTTGTATCCCGAACACTTTACTTATATCATTTTTATTAATTTACTTTAGATAATTTAACTTTTATATGTAGCTACGATATACAATTATTTTAAAAAAAATTAAAAAAATCTTTTTAAAATAATCGTATATCGTAGCTACATAAAAAGTTAAAATTATCTAAAGTAAATCGATAAAAATTATATAAGTAAAGTTGTTCGGTATACAAAATTACATATACTCTGAAATTTTGAGATAATTTGGTTAAAATCTTATTAATACACTTTTATAATTTACGATTAAGTTAAAAAATTTTTAAATTTTTTAATTTTTTTCGCCTAAACGTAAATTGTAAAAGTGTATTAATACGATTTTAACCAAATTATCTCAAAATTTTAGAGTATATGTAATTTTGTATACCGAACAACTTTATTTATATCATTTTTATCGATTTACTTAAGATAATTTTAACTTTTATATGTAGCTACGATATACGATTATTTTAAAAAAAATAAAAAATTTTTTTTAAAATAATCGTATATCATAGCTACATATAAAAGTTAAAATTATCTAAAGTAAATCGATAAAAATGATCTAAATAAAGTTGTTCAGTATACGGAATTACATATACCCTGAAATTTTGAGATAATTTGGTTAAATCTTATTAATACACTTTTATAATTTACGATTAAGTTAAAAATTTTTTAATTTTTAAATAAAAATTTTTATTTATTAAAACTTCTATATAATCACAATTTTTTTTATATGCAATTTTATTATAATTGTGATTATATAGAATCCCTCTATATTAGTCACTTCTCTATATAATCACCACTTTTCATATCCCAAGGGTGTGATTATATGGAAGTTTGACTGTATATGAAATAAATAATATATGTATAATAAATAAAATATATAAAATATATGCTATAAATATGACATGTTTTAGAAGTAATACATGTAAAGACATTCGCACAGAAGGTCCTCAGCTAATCAGATTACAAATCCTATATTGATTGTTAATTGGTTCTGATCTTATCATCCAGTGATCATATCGGGATGATCTATAGCTCGTTAGAACTGTCTCGATGAGCTGAATCGAATGGTGGTCGTTTCATTCAATTTGGATTGGTGGATCAAAAGTTATGATCACTTTTGTATAATTTCTATAGGTCAACAGCAGCTTTTAATATTTTTTCAATTTTTAATTAAAATTTTTTATGCGTTTGTAGTCAGAGCCAAGCAATTTTTATACCAATCGATTCTTCTTATTGAGAAAAGTCGATTGGTTATAAGAAGTGCACAATTTTGATCATGGATCACAAGAAATCCATATTTAAAGAGTAAAACATATATAAAATTGTAACAAAAGGTATATTGTGATGAATTGTTATATCTTGTGACCCTGTGATCAAAATTTAACGATTTAAATATCATTTGATTCTTCTCGATGAGAGGAATCGAATGGTGTAAGTTTCATTTAATTCTGATCACTGGATCCCAAGATATCATGATTCGTCAGAATACCTCCCAGTATCCAAATTTTCTATTTTTTTTAATAAAAATTCAAATTAAGATATTTTGGGATACAGTGATCGGAATTACACAATTTTGGTATCATTTGATTCAGCTTAATGTGATGAATTGCATAATACCAAAAATTTTTATTTTTGATTAATAGATCATGTAATATGATCAGAATATTATCAATTCGGCACAATAACCCACTTTATCTTATATACATTAGCAAATTTATAGTACTGAAATCTTTCGAAAGATCTTGCGTTACTGCAAAATCTTTCGAAAGATTTCGCATATCGCAATATATTTCGAAATATTTCGAAATATATTTCAAAAGATTTCAGGTTTGAAATATTTCAAAAATAGTTTCGAAATATTTCGTAAGCAGATTTGAAATATTTTTTGAAATATTTTGTAATCGAAATAATTCGAAATATTTTAGAACTGGCTGGATAGGCTGGATCAGTAGATCTGTAACCTGGGTCATGCCTAGACGCATTGGACTATTTTCAAAATACTTTGAAATTAATCTACAAATTCTGTATTACAAGATCAAATCAGATCTTTGTTTATAAATTAGATCTTCTATACAGTTTTACATTGTTTTTTTTTCTTTTGCTTTGTTTTATATTGTTTTTAGTTTCATTTTGTTTTTTTGTTTTTGTTTCATTTTTCTTTTTTTTTATTTATTTATTTTTTAATTTTTTTTACACTTTACAAACTCTTTGCAAGAAAAACAAAAACTTTTCAGCACATTGCGGAAACACCAAATTGACTTTACAAGCCTACTCAGACTTTCGACATACTGCAAAAACAAACAACTAATTTCTCTAGCAATTTCGAAATTTCCAAGAACGTGACTTTAGAGAAATGATTTAGTTAGGCGCAAGTTTTTGCAATTATTCGCAAGTTTTCGCAAGGTTTTGCTGCATTTATTTTTTTCTTTTAGCACTTTTTGTTTTTGTTTTTTTTTTATATTTTTTTTTATTAATTTATTTTATTCCAGTACTTTGCGAGAACACAACTCTTACTCCTGGTACTTTGCAAGAAAACCAACCTGGACTTTTTCAGCATTCTGCGAACATTAACCTGGCTTTTGGCAATTTCGAATTTTCAGAAAAATGGAGATTTGGGGCTTTCTTTATTTTTTTTTATTCAGTTTGCTTATATTTTTTGTTTTTTTTGTTTGTTTTTTTCATTTTTTTACTTATTTTTTAATTTTTATTTTATATTCCTGACTTCTTCGGTACTTTGCAAGAAAATGACTTTTTCGGCACTTTACAAGACACCAACTTTAAGAACGCGCAAGAACAAACTAGATTTTTCTGGGTACTAACACTTTTGAGAAGTGGTTTTTTTTATTTTTTCACTTTTTTACTATTTTTAGAAAATATTTAAAAAAAAGAGCGAAACGAAGATAATAGCCAAAACAAAAGAAATAGCCGAAGCGAAACGATAGTTAAAACAAAGAAGCAAAATAATGCTAACTGGAGTGAGCAAAAATAAATGTGTAGAGCTAGTTTTTTATGGGATTATATGCGACGTAGAGATTGTACCCATTGGGAAAACCTCTACCCGGTTACTATTAAATTACCTGGATATCCGGATAAATTACTATGTCACTCAATAACAGGTTCTACCCAGGTACAATCACTAATGCGACGAAGTGTGAAAGTATTTTAAATACTTTTTTTTCGTTTTCGTTGTTTTTTTTCAATTTTTTTTTTGGTTTCATTTTTTCGTCGTTTTTTTCATTTTTTTTGTATAATATATGTATAATAATTATGTAATATTGAATAAAAATGTATATTTAATTTAAAATAAATTTAAAATATATAATGTATAATAATAAATAAAAAATATAAAATTTTATATTAAATTGCGAAACAATGCGAAAATCTGTAAAAATGTTCAAAAATTTGCAAAAGCGTGATTATGTGAATATGTATATCGTTTATTTATTTTTTTTAAAAAAATTTTGAAACTTTGCAAAATATTGCAAAATATTGCGATAATATGCAAAATATTACCTCCTGCGACCCTAGAGAGAATAATTATATATGGGGTTGCATTGTTTTTATTTGTCCTATTTCACAATATTTCACAATACATTTTGAAATATTTCGAAATTTCTTTCAAAATCTTTCGAAAAAAATGCATACTGAAATCTTTTGAAAGATTGCGAATCTTTCAAAAAATTTTGCGTCGATTGCAATTCTTTCGAAAGATTTTGGCATGCAATTTCTTTCGAAAGATTTCGTATATTTATTTTGCTGATGTATATATAAATTACTATAGTAAATTATATAGCAAATATTTTTAAAAAAAGTTACTATTAATAAATTTGTTTATTTTATTAATAAAATAATCAAAATAATTTATTTTTATTAATTTGATAACCTAATAATTATATTAAATTAAAAAAATTAAAAATTAATTAGTACAAAAAATATTTTAATTAGAGCTATTTGAGGTACAAATCTTTTTGAACCAGACTATACTAGAGTAATTAAGTAACAGTTAAGTTTTTTTAAAACAGTCTCAATCTTGGCTTGGTAGCAAAAAAAGAGATCGAAAGCAGCCTATATTAAATTAGAACCAAGCAACAAATAAAAAAAAAAGACTTAAAAAGCATTTAATTAGCTTTAGAAAAATTTAATAAAAAGAACCTAAAAAAATAAATTACAAATTAATTAATAATCAAAAAATCTGCTCAAATATGCAATCAATATATTATTAGCGTTATTACAGAACAGCAGTTTGGACAATTTTAAACAATTTTGAACAATTAAATAAAGTAAAATTACTTAAAATTTTATTAAAATAACCTTTTTTAATTTTAACTAAAATGTATTTAGCATCTAAAAAAATATATATTAATATATTTTTTAGACAAATTTATTAATTATTAAAGCCTGAACAAGCTTTGGACAATCTTGAACATATGGACATTTTGAACACAGACAAGATCAAAAAAGGCCTTGAATAGCCAAAATATGCAATACTAATTGCTATTATAACAACTTAAAAAAGTAGAGATAAAGGTAGTGCATATTCTAAACAATTGCAATAGCAAACAGAAAGTACAGCCCATATATACTTCAATTTAGAAGCAGAATTAGAGTCTGTACTAGCCTTAATAGTTTATTACTACAATACTAAACTAGAATAAAAACAGCTAGAGCATGATATTACAAATAAAGAAGATCCAAGCCAAATTGGCATAAAGTATATAAGTTATATAGTAAAAATAAAAAAATATATCAAGCTCTTCTGATTTAAGATCTATAAAAACAAAGTTCATAACAAGCAATTTGAAAATATAAATAAAAAAAAACTCAATACAAAAAGCTAAAAACAACATTTTTAAGAATAAGACTAAAGCATTATTCAATCTAAAAATTACCAAATTCTGTTAGAAATTCTAAATAGACTAACACTTCTTGAAAGCTTTAAAAAGGAATATATGTTCTGAATTATTTTTAAAATTTGCCAAGAGCATCTACAGAAAAAAAGATAAAGGTTTTTCTTTATCAAACAAATACCAAAAAGTAAGTTAAATACAGAAAATAAAAAAAACAAAAAGTATTAGAAAAAAAATTTAAGTAAAAGGAAAATACTAATTTTGAATATTAGAAATGTGTTTCTATAATACAGATAAGCTTAAAACAAACAAAAAAAGAATAAATACTATTTTGAATTTTATGAAGAAAGAGCATTAATATCCTGGATATTGAAAAACAAATTTATTGAAAAAAAGAAAATTTTTTTTAAAAAAAATAGAAGTTTTATAGATTTTGGTCATTAGCAAATAAAGAAAAAAAATAGTTTAGATATAAGGATTATTATTAATACAGTGCAGGACACCTAAAGGTAAAAGTCATATAATTTCTATTTCCAAAAATTAAATTTGATGTTTTTTTGAAATCTTGCATTTTGATTGGTTAAAAATTAATTTTTAAAATTAATTTTTAAAATTAATTTTAAAATATTTTAAAATTAACCAATAGCAGTGAGCCAAAGCACGTGACTTGTTCTATTTTAAGATAATTTTTTCTGTATTATACAAAAATTCTACACTTTTAAACTTATATAAATTAAAAATATATAATAAGTTTTAAAAAATTAGAGCTGCTAAGTTATAGTAAATTAGTTAAACTACAAAATAGCAGCCCTTTTTTTTTATTATCTAGAGCATAGCAGAGGACAATCTATAGTATAGTGATAGACAAGATTTTGTATGTGATCTTGTTCACATTTATTTTTAAATCAGATAATCACAATTTATTAATTTATTAGTTCTATTTTTAACTAATAGCCAAAAATAAATTTCTAGCTCTGGACATTGACAGTGTCTTTTCTAGTATTATTTTTATATTAAATGCTGTTAGCTTTTAAGTTTAGGAAGCCTTTAGATGTTCTGCACTATATAAAATAAAAAAATATATGGGGGCTCGTCAGTAGAAAAGGGGTAGAAAGTTTTTACCACTTTTTTTTTAAATTTTAAATTAAAATAGTTCAATAACTACTATATCAAATTAAATAAATTTTTTTTTATTTTAATTTTATAACTACATATAATTAAAATAAATAAAAAATTATTAAATTTAGTTTAGTAGTTATTGAGATATTTTAGTTCAAAGTCTAAAAAACTTTTACTTAGAAACTTTCTACCCCTTTCTACTGACGAGCCCCATATAGTAAAAGTAAGCAAAAAAAGCTCATATATCTGAATCTAATATTGAACTTTAGAGACCTCTCTGTAAATATTATTGTAGTTTATATAGCACCAACAAGTAAGAAAGTGCAAAAGTATATAAGTGAGTATATAAAAGAAAGAATTAAAGATATAGCAAAAAAAAAAAGCAAAAATATTTAAGGGTGCTGACAGATATTACGTAATATTTTTAGAGAGGGAGGGGGTAGCTGGGTATAATATACTATATATATACTTCATATATAATGTGGGGGAGGGGGTAACCCCCTTAATAAAAAAATATTACGTAATATATGGCAGCGCCCTAATTGTAAAGAACTTTAATATAAATTTAAACAAATCTACAAAAGACAATTTAGAAAACCTAAAAAAGAAAAAAAAAAGCAATTTGTTCATCTATTATAGAAAAAAGATTTAAAATATCTTCTATAAACCCAATTAATTAGGCAACCAATATAAAAATATAAAAAGACTCATTTAAGAATAGATACAATTTGAGTTAATAGTTACTGAAAACAAAATATAATTTTATACAAAACTAAAGATATGAAATACAGAACAAATAGTAACCATTAAGCAGTTTATATTCAAGTAAAAATAGATTTAATATGAGAAAAAAAATCAACCAAAAAATAGAAAAATTAAAAAATAAAAACTAGTAATTAATATAGAAAACAACAACAAAAAGCATTAGAAAGACTACTAAAATAGTTTGAACAAAAAGCTAAAAACCAAAATTACAAATTGAAAAAAATAAAGGAAAAGAGCAAAAAGATCTTACTAAAAATTTGACACTAAATGACAGGATCTTGAACTAGTTGTAAAATATTATAGAAAATAGTATTAAAAAAATAACTATAAAAATATTTTCAAGAAAAAAAAATGATTTTAGTATTAAAAAATGTTTTACATACAGATTTGGCTACAAAAAAGCTTAGAAAAGATATATAAAAATTGAAAAAATAGTATAGAAAATTAAAAAAAAAAACAAAAAAATGATATCTCAAAATAAAAAATTAAAAAATTAAAAAAATTTTTAGAGCTACTAAAATTGTATTAGGATTTTGATACAGTTAAAACAGAAAAGGATACTAATTTGATAATATTCAAAAATTTAGAATTTTGGTAAAAAGTTTTATCCAAGAAGTAGCAGATTACTAAGAAAAATAAAGAAAAAGAAAAAATTTGGACCTATATAGAAACTAGATATGAGTAATAAATAAAAATTAAAAAAGTATAATAGATAGTTTATTAGACTAGCTCAAAAAAGAAACCAAAACAATAGAATAATAAAAACTACAGAAAAAGGTAAAAAGAATCTAGTTAATGAACCTAAAAAAGTATTAGAAAAAGTAAAAAAGCATTTTGTGAAAAGTCAAAAATATTCTTCTATGGCAAGAAATTTTCTAAACAGATAGAAAAGATATTTTTATTTATTAAAAGAAATAAAATCAGAGTAGTATAAAATCTTGCTAGAAGAAATAATAGAGAATAAATAGAAAAAGCATTAGAACAAACCAAAAACAAATCTGTTCTAGATTGGTAAGTATTATATATTTGATGATCAAAAAGGCTAGAGATTATACAAAAAAGATATTCAAATATAGTAAACAAATATCTAGAAGAAAGAAGTATGTATACCCAAAATAAGAACTTGGTATACTGTATTTAATCACCAAGCAAGAGAAGTAATGCAATAAACTAAACGATATTAAGTCTATCTTGTTATTGAAAATATTTAAGATATCTGTAGTTAAAATTTTAAACAGTAAACTAGAATCAATTCTAAAGCAAAAAAAAAATCTCAAAGGCAAGAACTTTACAGGTTTACAAGAAAAAAATATAGTAAAACTAGTACATTTGATGAACTGCAACCTAGAAAATCTACAAAAAAATAAAAATAAAATATAAATATTATTTTAGAATATAAAGAAGACCTTTGAATTGTTATTATTGAAATGCCCCAGTTAGTACTAAAATGTATCAAATTAGGGAGTGCTATTTATTATATAAATTTTACTATAAATATATGGTCAAAGCTCTAATTATATTATACAATATAGCTAATTAACCAATCAGATTCAAAAAAATATATATAATATATATATAATATATTAATAGTATAGATAATTTTAAAATTGAATAACTTTTGATCTGCTAGTCTGGTTTGAATAATTCAACTACTAAAATGTTTGTCTCGATAAGATGAATCTAACAAGCCTAAAATTATAAAATCCAATCACAAGATTCTAAGATCTCTAAAGTTTTTTATAATTTAAAATTATAAAAAACTTTAGCGATCTTAGGATTCTGTGATTAGATTTTTATAATTTTAGATATATTAAATTCATCTCATTAAGGTGAATACTTTGGTAGTTGAATTATCCAAATTGGACCAGTAGATTAAAATTTATTTAATTTTAAAATTATCTGTACTATTATATATATTATAGTATATATATATGATATATATTTTTAATATAATTAAGCCAATTAGTATTAAGATCACACTATAAATAAATAGAATAGACTATTAGTAAAAAAATATTATCATAAATAGCATGCTATTTATCAGAAAAAGCAATAGATTTTATAATTAATCTATATAGAAATAGAAAAATTAAAGTAATAACAGAGTAGAAAATACTGAAAGATTTGTAGCAGATAATAAAATAAAACTAGGTGAAGATTATATCACCCTGGTATAAAAAATATTCTACAATCTACTTTTAGTAGAAATTCAAAAAGAAAAATTACAAAATGCATTTAGAGTAGCTAATTAATTTGCAAAAAAATGAAGTATTAATACAAAAAATACAAGTGCTAGTGTTAGCTTATATAAAAGATTAAAGAGTGCTTAAACAAATACTAAAAGTTGCTAAAAACTTTTATAGAATAAATGATATAAAAATTAATAGTAAAGAGTTAGAATTTTTGGTTCTAAATACAACTAGCAAGACTGCAATACAAACAAGTTTGGTCTAAAGAAAGAAGTAATTCAAAGCAAAAAAAAAATTAACAAGATTTCTGAGCATTTGGCTCTCTGAAAAGGCAGAAATTCAACAAGTGGTCAAAATAGCAAAAAAAGATATTCAAACAATTATTAAAAAATTAAGAGAAAAAAAGCTTTTTGGTATATATGATATAAACAATGTTGTTTTGCTCTCACAATTAGAATACAAACTATAGCATTGTATTCTTCTACAAGAAAATTGTAAAAGGTTGCAAAGTTCTTTTATGATATTAATCAAAACAAAACAGGATTGTTCTATATAATACCAAATGCTACTTTAATATACTCAAATAGTATAAAAAAATATAGCCAAACCAGCTAGTATATCATTTTATAAAAATTATAACTAAACTAACAATACTATATGTGTTCAAAAATTAAACTATCTTTTTGGACAAAAAATTATATAAAAAAACATAAGATAGCTGATTTTCAGTTTTTTGAATTTTTTGAAAAATTGAAAAATGTACTAATAAAAAGTTGTTCAAATACTACTAATTTTTTTTACTATATGTGTGTTTTGATGTTCTAAACAAGTTTACTTAATAGTACTTTTTGAGATTTACTTAGTAAAATTTAACCTTTTATATATAGCAACTGCTGATAATTTTTTCTTTAATTTTTTAAAACTATAAAGAAGTAGCTTATTTTAGATAATAGCTTAATTTCAGATACATATAGTAAATGTAACTTGGAGTATGTGTCTAGTTAAGATTAAAACAGGTATAGTTGAATTGTAAAAGTACCTTGAGCCTGGATAAGAAAAAAATAAATAGCTATAAGGGGAGTAACAAAAATCAGGTGATTTTTTAGGGGGGGAGGGGGGTAAAAAAAGTTGAAATTATATATAAGAACCTAACTATTTATATATTGAGGAAGAGGGAGGGGGGTAGGCCTCTGATAAAAAATAATCAGGTGATTAATGACACTGCCCTAAGGTTAATAACAAACTAGTTTGCAAAATTATCCAAAAAGCAAAAAAGCTAAAAATTAGTTTAAATTAAATAAGTTAAAAAAGATATATAAAATAAAAAAAAGAAACAGTGCTTGCAAGCATATTAAAAAAAGGAGATTTGAAGAGCTTCTTTCTAAAAAAAAATTAAATTGGTTCTTGTTAAAGCATACTTTTAATACAAAAGATAAAAGAATACTAATATAGCGACAAATAAGACAACTAAAAGATCTAATAGCAAAAAGTAGAATATCAAAATAGTACAAGAATCTAGAGACAAAATTAATTAAAAATCCAGTTAGCAAAAAATTAAAAGTCCTATAAAAAAAAGAGAATTTTCTATATATAAAGGCTAGTTTGAAGCCAGTAAGCACAAATAAAAAAAAAAAGTAAACAATTTTTGGAAAAGCAAATAATAATATAAAATTATAGAAATAAAAAAAGAAGAAAAATTTACAGGAGTCTATAATAAAATGTTGAACCAAAAAGACAATAAACATACAAGGCCTTTTATAATTAAACAATACAAGAGTTGTAACATAGCAAAAGAAAAAAAATTTTAGCTTTTTGTCATATGAGTATGAAATCTAAAGAAAGAAAAAACATTGAATAAAAAATAGATAAAAAAGACAAAACCACCGAATTAAAAATATAGAAAATTAAATATACTGTAGAAAAATATTGTAAAAAAATGGTTCAAAATTATAGAAGCCAAAAAAAAAGCCTAAAAGAAATATTAATCAGTTCAAAAAACAATAATCAGTCAAGAAGCAACTGAAGAATTAAAAAATATTAGTAAAAAAAATTTGTTTGCAAAGAAAATAAAATATATAGATAGTTCTCTAATAAAAACAAAAAAAAAAGATGCTTGAATAGATATAAAGTGACTAGCATGCAATGAAAAAGTGATCAGAAAGAAGAAGTGTTTAGCTATAGTTTAAAAAATAGCTATTATTAACTAGAACAGAGCTGGGAGCAATATGAATGAATACTTTTGTTAGTAGCTCTAGTGGAAGCAAAAGTACAAATGTATATAGATAGCTTTGTAGCAATACAGAAGATAGAAAAGATCAAAAAACTAAAAACAGAACTCTGAATATATATAAATAGATTAGGTTAATTATAAAATTACCAAAAATAAAATGATCTGCAGAAAAAACTTCAAAAATAAACAAAAAGTTACCATAAATAGGGGTCATCTAGAGCCAGGTGAATTCATGTGATAGAAAGCCAATAAAATCGTAAAATTTGCTCTTTACGAATCAGCTTGACAAGATAAAAACAAAGAAAAAAAGTGAAAAACACTGAAAATACAAAAAATAAGTGTCTAAACCTGTTTAAAAGCATTGATAAAAAATATCAAGAAGACAATTTTTTTTATAAGACAAGCCCTAAACCTAACCCCTAACTAACCCTTACCCTAATTTTAATTAAATAATCAAAACCTATAAACGCACCTGGCTTTAGCTATTCTCCATAAATAGAAAAGATCTGTATAAAATACCAAAAATAAGCAAACCTCTAAAAACTGTTTAAAATACAAAATGCAAGTTTGCTCTAGCAAATTATGCACTTCTAATAAAGTAACTAAAAACAAAAAGGCTAGACTTATACAGTTGTTTCTTGTTTATTTGGACCACCATTATATTCATGTTGATATGATATTAATGAGAATTTATATTAAAGTTAATATATATAAGGGATTTTAATATATAAAAATTTATAAAAATTTGGTTTGTGGCTTAGGTTAATATTAATGAGATTGATATTAATAAGGGTCAACTGTATAAATAAACAAGTGTGTGATTTGCTTACAGAAACTAAAAACCTTAAATTCTCTAATAGTCCTTATATTTTACTAGGCAATTTGAAGAATTATTAAGATAGAAAAGTTAATAGTATAAAAGACAATTTGTCAATACAAGAAATAAAAGTAGAATTTTTGAAAAAGATAAAAAAAAATGCTACTAGAACCTACTTGGTTCAAAGCTTGATATCTGGAGTTAAAAAAAATAATAATAATAAAATAAAAGACAAAGCTATATTCAGAAAAGCTATAAATTTAATAATAAAAATTCTAGAACTTTAAATATAAAATATAGAATACTGTATTCTATTATGAATAAAATAAGACTTCTTTTTTGAAATTTTAAACTCAAATATCTAATTAGACTTAATAAAAAGTTATTTATTTAAATTTTATAATTTATAAAATTTAACTTAAAAATTTCTATTAAATTGATTAAATAGTTATTAAATATTTGAATTTAAAATTTCAAAAAAGAGTGTGCTTATTCATAATAGAATATGGTAAATGGAAAAAGAAAGAGAGGATAAGCACCTTGATAGAAAAAAAAGGCCAAAGTAAAATTATAAGAAAAAGAAATATTAAAAAGAAAAACAAAGCTTCTGATAAAAAAGAATCACTAACTACAGATCAAAGTTTTATTTAAAAAGGTAATGAAAAACTAGAGCAAAAAAATTAGTAGAGAAAAATATAAACAAGCTAATTGCAGATGGTACTAAACAACTTGATCACTATGGGTTAAATTTAAGTATTCAAATTCAGAAACATTTGGCAAAACTAAAATAGCAAGCAATTGTCTGCTGGTAACAGAAAAAACAAATTCTCAGTAAGTTAAAAATTCTAATTAAGGTGAAGAATTGCTAGATGGATCATATCTAAACATAATATTGGATAACTTTTTGTTAGGAGAGCACCATTTATTAACTGATTTTTAGGGTAGAAAAAGAGTCAGAAAATTATCAGGTCCTAATAGCAGATAATTTTTCAGCGTTGTTAAATCACACTACTAGTGTTCAACACCACTATAATTTTTATTATGAGCTGCAAATAATATGAAAATTAGGTGAACACAAATTTTTGAATATTTTTTAAAAAATGACTAAAACACAAAAATTTGTTTATGAAATCATCTAACAAAAAAAATTCCTTGTAAAATTTTGTATAATCTATGCCCCTGCCCTATCCCAGGTCTTAACCTAACCCTAATATTAATTGAAATTTAGTTTTTGTTTTTATTTTGATTTGATATTACATGGATTTCATATTACTGGTGTTGAACACCACAGGTGCGATATAACATTTCTGTAATTTTTTATTGGCTAAAATTATTAAAATTTTTAAAAATTTTTAAACTTTAATATTATATAACTTTTGAACTAGTAATTCATTTTGAACAATTTACTACCAAAATGTTCATCTAAATGAGACAATTCTAATGAGCTTAAAATCATCAAAATCCAATCACAGGATCCAGAAATCATTATAGATTTGTATTGCTTTTTTGTATACAGTTGCCTCTCTCTAATCCGAACCTTTCTAATCTGAACACTATTAAATTCTCTCTGATCTGAACAAAATACTCTAGAATATTTGTAAATTTTATTATAGAGTTTGGATTAGCTAATAATAACTCTTTGAGAACTGAACCTAAAAAATTTTTTACATATAAAAATCCTTAAAAAACATTTTTAATGGAATAAAGAGAGTTGACTATATATTAAAAATTATTATTAAAGATCTTATAAAATTTAATCATGAATAACTTTTGAACCAGTCATAGATGCTCTTAGAAGTAACTAAGTTAGTCAATATTTGTAGATTAGAACATAGAAAATATTTGTTCCTTTGAATATCTAATGTAACCTAGCAGTTAATCAGTACCTAATAAATATTAGCATGATTGCTGAATTAAAAAAAAAAAATAATAAAAAAAAAATAATGGAAATAAAAGTATAACCAATATTACATGACCAAGAGCAGTCAAAATTTTAAAAATTTTATTATAAAAATTTTGTGATATATAAAAAATTAGCAAATTAAATTTTAATATAATATAATAAATCTGCATTAAAAGCATTTAAAATCAAATTATTAACTAACGAACTACCAACCCTTATTAATTTATATTATAGAAATCCAAGTAAATACTCGAATCCAATGTGCCTATGATGCAACATCGAGTGAAAGACTAACACTAACTATCGATTCTATTATCCAAGACACCATAATACAAATTACACACAAATACCAGTTATTATCGATGGATCACATCCGATTTATTGATCATTCAAGACACTATAATTATCAGCAAACGACTTCCTATTTCTCAGCCTTATTACAGACGACCCTGTTCCCCACCCCTAGCTTAAATGAAAGCACGAAATTTAACCTCCTCCTGCACCACAAAATAATAAAGAACCTGTATAATAAAATCTGGCAACCAAGGTGGACTAATATTTCTCTACCAATTCCACTCCAAGCATTTTAGATATCCCGCCTAAACCCGTTCAAGAACACAATACACACACAGCCTAACACTATTTAAATTCTCACACTGGCTATATAATCTTACTGATTATAATACGCTCCCTCTCAATTGCACACATAGACTAAAGAGGTCACCTCTTAGCAAAGCTTAGATCGGAGGTAAACTAGCTTTAGCCTCTCCTTCCCCAGAATAGATAATGTATTATAATATGACCACCGTTGAAATATTATTAATATTATTGCAAATAAAGGAACAGAGGACACAGACCTCGATTTCAAACAAAAAAAAAAAAATACTACGTAATATTGCTGACATACTATAATTTTGATTACTTAGTTGAGTTACCACCCCTAGCACGTTCGTACATATGTAATTTGAGAATGGTAGATCCATTATCAGTAGCTTTGAATGAATGTTACAAATCTTAGAATACATTTGACGTTAAAGCCAACTTTTTGACTTAAACAAGTGTTAAAATTTAAAGGATACAAAGTCATCAATAAAGAGTTCATCCTTCATAAATGAATAACACTACCATTGCGTAATATAAAGCATTATAATTCTCGCTAGCATTGATATAAATCTGAGTGCACGTGTAGTGTGTATTTTTAAAGATCCGAATCCGGTCCGAACATCGGTTCGGACCTAAAGTTAGGGTCCGAACTTGTATCACTTAGATCCGGACCCGGATCTTTTGCGGAACACTATGCACGTGTATACCTAGTTGGAAGTGTTAATGATGTGTTAATATAGTCTGATTCTTAAACTTTGCATAGAACTCCAGCATTGAGGTTCGACTTGAGAAAGTTGGCATGCAAAAAAAAGAACATGAAAAAATAATCTACAAACTAAGATTTAATTATCGTCAAGTATTCTCATTATCTCGGAGTTTCTTAAATGTACATTCCAGCGATAAAAAACTTATACAGCAAACATAAGACTTTAACTATCAATTTCCTCCTATACTCTAGTGAAAAATATTTTTTTGTGAAACTTTGCCGTAAGACCTTTTTTTAAAAACTTTATCAAAGAACTCAATTTTTAAGACTTTTTCTTCGGAGACTTTAATCACGACTTTCTGTGCCACTCGTTAATAACAATAAAGAATTTTCTGATCTACATACGTCTTTTTGTTTACATGAAAAAATAGTGTTAGTTAATTCTCTTTTATTGCCACTAAGTTAAATATCAATCTCAACGGTTCCCATTCTCTCATTTATTGAAAATGTAATTATGTATGCACACATTTTGAACGCATAACTAGTACAAAAAAAAGACTTCAAAATATTATGAATGAATACAACACAAGTATATACAGTATATACAGACTAAATTAGGGTTAAAAAACTTTACTCTTATAAATACAGTAGTATATAATGCATAAAACTAGCTTATTTTTATATTAATATCACTTAAAAAGGTATCTAACCAATATCAACATTAATTACCGCATCAACTTCATCGTACAATTCTTAAAATCATTTCGTTTAACATTTTCTAAAATAAAATTTCTCTTTTTAATATAAATATATTCAATAGTGTTAGAGCTAGCATTTAAATTTAAATCTAGTTTTTGTGGATTCTTTTCAAGTTGGTAGAACATGAACTAAATATATGAATTTCGATGAATAGAATAGGGATGCATATATCCTTAAATATTCTTACATATTCTTACATATTCTTAAATATTCTCAAATTTCGTTGTAATAAATAATCTATTTAAATACAAATTCAGTAATTATTATCGTTATATCAAATAGAAATCTTGCAAATTTCATATTTATTTTTTAATAAATTATTGTTTGACATTGTTATTGCAAATACAGATGCCTTTTAAATTTAATATTGTTGTTATGGTTTAAATTACTTTTGAATATCGTTACTGCAAATGCAAAATACAATACAATTAATAAAGTTAAAATATTATCCAAAAATAACCAGTTCTCCAAAGTAGTCACATGATTATTATTGTAGCTTGAATGGAAGGTTCTATTATTGCTTGTTATATAAGTAATTTGATCATATTGTCAATATTTGTAATTGTCTGCATTATGTTTCCTTCTTCAAATTGTTCTAACTGATTATCACTATTATCTATATCATGAAATTCGACATTAGATATGATTCTTCAAGACATATTTCGTTAGATGTTTCGTTAGAACATTACGGCGCATTTGCGAACTACCCAAAAATTTGAAAAAACTTGACTACTAATATGTAAATATAGATTTTGACTGAGATAATCAATATTCCCAAAATTATGATGCGTCATTTAATAAATTTCTAGAGAGTGAGAAGATGGGTTAGCCTGTGAGGAAAATGGGTTAGACGTACAGATTAGGGGTTCAAAAATTTTTTTCGGGGTTTAGCATTGACTGATTAATATATAATCTGGTAACTAAAATTTAATTTTGAGGACCAAATGTTTAGATTTGGTGACCAATTGCCCGCTTAATTTCCGTAATGATTAGTTGCATTAACTTTAATAATTTTTTCAATAATTATTTCTATTTTGAATAATATGGTTTGAACGATTTTTTTCTTGACCAATATGTCACCGTGTACATTCATTTGTTAAAAGCCAATTTGACATTTCAAATAATCGATCTTTTTATTTAATTTCATAAAAAAACCCCATTTTATATACAAATAATGATTCGTAATCGAAGACTCTTACTTAATGACGATCCCATAAAACTGGGTTGATGATTGTTCTTAATAATATGTAAACATATGTAAGGGTTAAATTTTAGCTGTTCGATTACATAATTATTACTTTGCCCATCCCTAGAATAGAAGAAGAGTTAATACTAATAGCATGATCGCATTTATTGAGAAAAACAAAAGAATAGGAAGAATTTTTTCGACAAATGTATGATCGATGAGGTGTGAATCAAGTTTAATACGACGATTTAATCGTTAAAATCGTTAACTCTGTTAAATGTATGTATGTATATAAGTGACTTTTTTTTTTTTTTATAATTTCCACGGTATACAGTAATAAAGAAATTATAGTATTTATAATAATAAATGCTTAATAAGATACATGATTTACAGTATTTATCAATCACGAAATACTTGATCACATATCATTTATTTATTTAAAAGATAATTTTCTGGCAATATAAATGATAAATCACAATTTATACACATTGTAGAATAAAAAAAAGTAATATAATACACACAGTAAACATCGTGGTAAATATTTATTTTAGATCAAAGAAAAATATGAGAAATAAAAAAAATAAAGATATGTAAAATAAAAGAAAAATATATGAAAAGAACTAAAAAAATAAAAAAAAACAGCAGCAACAATACTCTGGAAAAAAAAAAAAACTGTACAATAACATATGAAAATGTTTAAAAAAAAAAAAGGACTAAAATAAATGATTATTTCTTAATGATTTTAAAAACTTCATATTCAGAAACAGAAAATTTTCGATGTTTGGTGATCCAAGTTTCATAATCGTCTTCTTTAGAACTACAACTATCAGGTTGACTAAAATCACCTTGCATCCAAAGATCTTTATCACCAAAACAAGGACCATAACTTTCGTCCTTCATGGTGATAGCATAATTATATCTACTAACTCTACTAATCTTTGCATCTTCTATTCGATTTCTATTTCCAAATGAAAATAGAAAACTATCCCTAGTTTCTAAATGTCCTGAACCGGTTTGCCATCTAATAGGATTATATCCACCAATAATTTCAGAAGAAGCAGCCACTTTCATTACAACAAAGGTAGGACCTTGATTATCACATCTTTGATGAAATGTTTGAGAATCGAAACCATCACGACTTCCACGAATTAATAATTTAAATTTATAAGGAATATCTGTACCAATAGAAGTAGTTATATTGAGATCATTTTTATCAATCCAATCAGCAATTTTTGATAATTGTTGGTGAGCTATTAAAACAGAATTTCCTCTTGGAGCATTTGTACCGAAAGTAGGTTTACTACCAACTTTTAAATGACATCTTACTATATCATCTTCTAATTCTGGAGGTAAAATAGCTCTAAATGGCCAAACTTTATCGTAAAGATCACTACCAGACATTTGGAAAAATCTAATTAATGGTAAACATTCAGAAAGAGTTGAAGCTAAAGCGGAAAATTCTTCAGTAGACCAATCATGAATATTAGTAAATCTTAAATTAGGATTAATTTGAGCCATTCCCCATTTAATAACTTGATCCCAAACTTCATCTTCAGCCATATCTAAATCATCACGTTTAAGGATTGGTAATATTAAAGATTCATCAATCTTTAAAAAGTCAGGTGATTTAAATAATAATTCAGGATCAGAAGAAATTGTAGCTAATATAAATTCTCTTAAATTAGAACAAGAATCATGAGATAATGTTGCTTGATAAACTTTTAAGATATAAGAATGTAACCAATCCGATTTTGTTTCTATTAAATGATCTTGAATAAAATCCAATAAATCTGTGAGTAATAATTCATCAGCAGCAGCTAATATTTCTAGCACTTCCATAATATCTCTATCATTTAAAGTAATCGTTCCACTATATATATAACTATATATATTTTTATATATATGTTAATAAAAATTTTGTTTATAGTATAGTAACTTATAATGTTTTTTTTTTTTTTAAAAAAAAAAAACTTACTTGAGAATGATTTCGAAAACCTTTGGAGTAACATTAGGTTGTCTTAAAATATTGGAATCGCCTTCTTTTCTAGCCCATTGTTTGGATAAAGCAGTTTTATAATAACTACATCTAGCTCGTAAGATCAACGAATGAGCCTGAAATGTTTTCACATTTTCACCTTTTCCAACATGAATTATAACATTATATTCATCACTATCATTTAATAAATTTATTATTTCTTGAGAGAAAACAGATAATAATTTAAAAGACATGTTTTTTGTATTTGAAGTATTTATTTGATCGTTATTATTGATCTCTTTTTTTTCTTCAGTGAAAAAAATAAATTTCAAAGGTAGATCGGTAAAATAATACTGGTACATACGTTATGGTAAATTTATATATACATTATAATATGTATTTACCAACACTGCAGCATTTAATACAATATTTACAGGTAGTTTAATAACTTATTAAAAATAATAGAAAAAAATAATATATGTACATGAATGCGATAATTCAACGCAAATTTCGTTTTATGAAACAGGGAAAAGTGAAAAGAAGGTACTCGTTTTATTTTTTATTGGTTCGAATATTTATATCTTTTCACAGGTTTTACGAGTTATTTATGCATGCCTCAATGTTTACTAATATGCTGTAATGCATGTAGATATCTAAGAATATCTGTTATAAAAAAAAAAAGCCAAATTATTTTTATAAAAATATAAGTTGTTCCTTAATAATGAATAAAGTTTCACCACCCGAGGATAATAAATTAAATGTCAACTGATTGTAACTAGTTTTATAAATAGTGACCGACCATAAGGTAGTACATTTAGAATAACGAAAAAATCAATGAAATCATTTCTAATTGTTACACGATTAAATTAAATAAAGTCTCTTTAAGAAGATCAATCTTTATTTTCAATCCCCATGAAAACGATCTCTATTACATATTATTTACTGCATGATTCGACAATTCTCCCCTATGACAACTTTAATCTACAAGCAAAAACAGTACTGTTGCCGTTTTGTACTTGGGACATGTGATAAGTTACTCGGAACTTTTTTAAATTCTACCATTTAGGTAACAAGATAAAAATTTTTTTCCGCATATATATATATTTATATATATTTATATATATATATATATAAAAGATGTATATATATATATTCTACGTAATTGGATGTAATATTTTTTTTACGCATAACTTTAAAAAAAAGAAAATTCTAAAAACTCACGCCTAAATCAATTCCTTGAAGGGAAAATATCAATTCCCTTTTGGTATTATTAATTTATGCAATTTCATCATCATCTAGATATGATATGAATAAAAAAGAATGAATTATAATTGTACAATAAAGGTATAATGTTTACGTAGTAAATATTTTGATATTATTTATTCCCTTTATTAATATGGTCATTGATGGTAAATAATATGTATTAGTATAAGATTCAAAGTCAACCGGAATTTTCCGGTTTATTCGAAAAAAAAATATTTGGCAGGCATAACAGATAACGCATATTTCAATGTCCATTATATACAATAATAGTTTCAAAAAAAAATACTAGTTTCAAGATTGTAAGGGCACGTATGTACATACGTACTGTACGTACATTAAAAAATTGTATTAAATATTAAACATTAAACTGTACTTATCATGCGTAACATTTTAATTTATTACATAATTGTTTAGTGTAACAGCAATGTTAAGTACGTACGTTACGTACGTACAGTACGTACGTGCGTGCGTATCAAATAAGTAGTTACAGAACGCGGACTGCTCTGGAGCATTTTATATTCGAAATATTGAGCTATTAATTGTAAATAATGCAGCTTATATGTTTAACTAGATCCCAGTCTACAAATAACGGCCTTGCTCGTTTTACATCCATTATTATAAATAACTTACAGCTATTATCATAAATCTTTTAAGACATCTGATATAAAATTAGCCGAATGACTTTTCGGCCGATTCGGTTAAGTTAATATTACGTAATTATCACACATAACAGATAAAGTTCGGGTCATCTAATAAAAATTAGTTACTGTAATGATTTTTTTAGCTGATTCGATCGGGACACCTGACAAAAATTATTTTTCGGCCGATTTGGTTTAATTTTGTTATTTTTTGACATACATAATAAGTATTTACGTATGTTCAATAAATTGATATCTATACGTACTTTAAGATCAGATGACTAAGATAAATATGTATATGACTACATACGCGATACTTTCCAAAACATCCTCGCTGACAAATAATTGAAAAAAAATTTAGAAGGCTTATTAGTTCGAAAATTGCTAAACTCATAGGTATTAGTAGGCTTTCTATAAGTTAGATTCTCAAGTATTCATGTTTTGAAAAATCTTGTAACATATTTTCGAAAAATATTTTTAATATAAAAAGCCTAATTTATATCCGGCACCTTTTTTATTGGTAGCAAGAATAGTCTTTTCCATAAATTTTGTATTTAATACAAACTAAATACGGTCATATCTCCCATTGGGACTGAACTTTTGATAACATTGCATTTAGAGAACAATAAGAAAAATTGCATTTATGGATAGAAATCTGACTCGTTCAAAAAATAAGTATTCGAATATTCATTTGTTCAATCAAATATTTGAATATTTACTGAAAATTCATTGAATATTAAATATATTGCAATTTTAAAAAATCATATAGCTATCTCATCAAATCAGCCAATAAAATTGCAAATAAGTTATTAATAAAAAAATAAAATTATATAAAATTATAAAATTATATATATATATATATATATATATTCAATTAGTATATTTAGTGAAAATTTTAAATACAGTATTCGAATATTCATTTAGTGAAAAAATTATATATTCGAATATTCGAATATATTATTCATCGAGTCAGGACTCTATTTATGGAAATATATTTAGGCTAGAGTTTAAGGTTGCATTAAAGAGAGGTATTGCATTTAGGGGGGGTTGCATTTAGGGAGGTCTAGCTGTACAGTAAACATGTTGAGTATGTATTCAATCGAAAATTTATTAATGTTGAATATGTAAAACATTATAACGATAAAATTATCTGTAAAACATGTACTGTACTACATGTAGAGCTTGGATCCGTTATTCGTTGGATACTAAATTTAATAGTAAAATCCGTCTGTTAAAATTTAATATGATGAAAACGGATAGCTCTAATTACATGTAATATGCCGAAATTAATAACTTAACCGAATCGGGCTGAAAAATCATTCGGCCAATTTTTTTAATTTTTTATCAGGTGCCCCCAGAGTTTATCATTATGAAACAGCTGTAAAAAGATTGCCAATAATCGAATTGATAAGTTACCGAGTCGGATGCAATAAGTTATTAACGCGTCCGGGAAGATGTGTACCAGGTTGGTGAAAGGTCACAGCAACAACAATGAGGTAAGGATTTTAGACTGATTTGAAAATTAATTATAAATCAAATATATTAAATTCCCAAAATTAGTTTAGTTTATATAATAAAAATTGAACCAGTTTTAACATCCCTAGTCGCATGATCTCCAGACCTTATAAGTCCAATCACTTTTATTATTACTTTTATTTTCATAATTATTATTATTTTCGAATATTCTTTTTTCGAGGGAAGGAAGGCTTTTTTTAATTGCTTTTTAAAGAAGCAAACTATTATTAGTATAGAAAAAATAAATAAGTTTTCGATTACTATCACGAACAGACTTGAAAAGATCTACAAAACTTTCGAATTGTACAAATGACATCGAATAATAGAATATAAAAACTATGTTTTAAAACTACTACATTTTCAAACTCAACTACCGTAAACTACCGTAAACTGCCGTATACAAGTGAATCTCAAAATCTAAATGCGGATTTTTTTAAATGCCTAGGCTTCCCACTATGAATAAAAAATATGCATGCTTTTTAAATTTTCCTTCTAATGGTAAAAAACTCTCCATCATGTACTAGACCCGGGTCTTTTGTACGGCAGTTTACAGTAATATAATTTTAAAATTTTACAGGCCGCTATGTTCAGGGGTCATTATGGGTAAGCTATTCGAGCGAGACTATAAAAGATTGTAAAGTTCTAGAATACTCTCGGTTAAATTTATGGAAAGAACTAATCTGTCCAAATAGTCAACTGTTTATTTTGGTTTCTTTTTTGAATAAAATGATTAAGTGACCGGATGCTTTCCCCTCAGTTGATAGTTACTCTGGATTGCTCAGGTTATCAATATAATAAATTTCAAATTTATAACTTTTAGTTACTAAGTATATAAAGGAAATACTGAATTATTTAAACATTCTTGTTCCACTTCAAACTACTTTTTTTATTTGAGAAATTTGTTAAAATGGAAAATTTAACAACATAAGCTATCCATTAACAATGATTGACTTTATTTAAAGTTAAATCCAGAATTCTAGATATTATGATTATTATTACTAAAAAAAACATTCTCGTTATTTACGTACGTTCGTATTTATAAAATCATTCTAATTTAAATCTTCAGTAAATCTAATTCTTATCAAGCCACTACCCTAGAGTCTGAAATCGGATTTATTTTTATATTTTAAACCCGGTTTTAATCGGTTTAAGTATACGAAACATAAAACCGGTTTCAAACTCTGATCATCCCGACACGCGTTAAAACTCTAGAAATCCGCGTTATCATAACGTTTTTATATGTTAACGCGGTTAGCCGGAATTTTTTTTTTTTTTTAATGTTAGATATCCTTTTTGAATTGATATATCATATCTGATATGTATAAATATACGTATCTGGTATGAAAAAATTTTTTCTCAAAATTCTGCAAGATAACTAAGTAATCTTTTGACTTATATTGTTTATTTAATTCTTTTTTTTTGTAGTCATGCCAGAAAACATTTCTTCAATCCATATTAAATTGCTTATTTAGTTCTTTCCTTTACAGTCATGCCAGACGATTAAACAAAAAAATATCAAATCAAAACTTGGAACATCCCTAAGGCTACACCAATTTAATTTTCTGTTTAACATAACATTTGTAGCTAGTAAGATGAGGGCTAAAATAAAAACACAATGTATAATTGGCACAAATACTACAATTTTATTGGATACTAATCTTGTATAAAGTTTTGATCTAGGCCATATAAAAGACCCGGGTTTCTTACAGTTTACCAATTAGGGTAAAAATCAAACCAGAATCTATTATTTACATTATTTGTTTTCTTTTTATTAATGATAATGTAAGTCGTATAGGTATTATTTATACACCAAATAGACTTGATTAAGCTCAAGTGATTTATTTGTTATAAAAGAAAAAAAACCCGTTACTAGATGTTTCGCATCCAATAACAACGCATCTAGCTTTGAATTTAATGTGCTTGCAGCCCGAACTAGTGTTCCAAATCGGACCAAAAAATGCAATCGATTAATCGGATAAATTTTTTTTAATAAATCGATTAAAAATCGATTGTACCAACTAATCGATTAATCGATTAATTGGTATAATCGATTAATCGATTAATCGAATAATCAATTAATCGATTATTCGATTAAATCGATTATTTAATCGAATAATTGATTACTCATATATAGTAAAATGATACTAGTCATGTGTAAAATCATGATTATAAGACTAAAATATCGGTGAGCAAATTATGATAACCACATATAGTATTGCGTGTATCTAAAATTCTTAAATTAATCGACCTATTATGAAGATGTTAATCATCAAAGTTTATACGGATTTTGACAACCAATCAACTAGTTAGTTAATCGACTAGTCGATTAGTTAGTCAATCGATTGATCGATTAATCGATTAATTGGATTAATCGATTGATCGATTAATCGCATATTTGAAAAGTCAATCGATTAATCGTCGATTAATCGATTATTCCGATTAATCGATTTTCGATTTGGAACACTAGCCCGAACCTCTTCGTGGTTCAGGTTAGCACATTAAATTCAAAGTCAGATGTTTTTTATTTGTCATGTAAAAACGATCACCCTGTGATCCTTCGGATCTTTCACCTGCCGTTATTGGTTGCTATGCATCCATTAACTATAATATAATTAATACTGCAATAAATTAATTTTCAGTGGGTTACAACCTCATTATTCTTGTGATTTAAATCATATTGTTGATTCTTTTAAATAAAATTATCACCCTTTAGAAATAATAATAATAATAATAAAGTAAAAAAAATTAAAAAATTAAAAAAAAATATATAAATAAATAAAAAGCGAATAAAAATGAATTAAAATATGCTCGCCTAAATATTAAATGCTAGCTAAATTTTCATACATTAAAAGAATACATTCGAATATTTATATATATTTAATTAATAATTTTTGCATTCTCACGTAGAACACATCAATGGCAGGAATGTGTTCGGGTGTCTTGTCTAACCTGAATCTATTAAGAAGATAATTACTACAATTTTTTTTTTTAAAAAAAAACATAAATTTACATTTTTCCAGGTTTTTCATGACCGTCACGCTCAGTCTGGTGGGTAGTACAGATTACTTTGTAAAATTTTTGACATAACTGATAACAAACTTACATCCACAAGTTATAAGTATTCCTCAACCATAACACTAGGAATGGCACATCTTGAACACTAAATTTCATCGTATAACTAATTTCAACCATGAGATTAAAATGTAGTAGTTAATATGTCATAGTGTATGCAGGTTTATTCAAAATTAGAGTTATTAACACTTTTGTTCAAACTCTAAATGTAATCAGGTTTAATCGATTAGGATTAACATTTCTTTTTTATGTATTTGGCTGCAATGAATTATCTTTATATTTTTTATCGCTCTAACTATAAAGCCTCTAAGTCTCAAAATAAAATTCGTACTATCTAAATACTGGTAAAATTTAAAGAATTCACCATGTTGAATGGCATTATTCGAATGCCACTCAAACCACCATTCGAGCTGCTATTCGGCACTATTACATGACTTCGCGGACATGCATGTCCATGAAATCATATGATAGTGTTTAATAGTATGTACGTAGTTCGAATGGTAGTTTGAGTGGCATTCGAATTATGCCATTCAATATGACGTAATAAAAGGTTATATTATTGCATATATATGCATGTAGGACAATATCACGAAAGATATGCTGAACAAAAGAAATTGTGATGCAATGAAATATTAAAAAATAAGTTTAAAATAGTAAACTTTAGTATATTATTGCTTAAAGTTCTTAATTATGTTTAGAAAAACTAATTTTAAATAAAGTTTAATTACGCTATTTTAGTTATATTATTTTATAAATATCACATGATTAAAATACCGGATTTTTATTGGTTATTATAATTATATAATATGTATTATTTATGCTATATAAATTTTAAAAAGAGGGTTATGTTAAACAGAAAATCAAATTGGTATGGCCTAAGCTAAAAATATTTTGAAATTTATCTTTATGAGATCTGATCGTTAAAATGTTTTTGTGAGCTGGACAATTGACAACGGTTTTTTTGATGAGACGTCTAAACATTTCACATGACCTTACAAACAATAAATACTGATTAAGAGGCTTCTTGGAACTTTGTAACTTGACACAAAAATTTTTAAATGGTAGGAACGTAAGTTGATTTTACAATATTCAATGAAATAGAATTTGAAGTAATGATGATGGGGCTTTTTTGGCAAGTTACTTGCAACTCTGATTGTGATTAAGTGGATACGTTTACCGCAAGTTTCGAACCAGGTGCACATTTTCTAGTATGTCTTTGGAGATGCTTGGGTACGTCCTCCGCACCTGGCTGTCTGTACTTCTTATTTTATTCAATAACTACTCTTTAACTACTCTTTATTCGTTTTTAAAGTACTGATTATTGGGCTATTTGCCAGGTTGTTTACAATTTTGATTGGGTATGTCTACTGCAAATTTTCGCGCATTACCGAGGTACTTCCTAGGAGATGTTTGGTACGTTCTCTGCACCTGCTGTCTGTACTTCTTATTTTATTCAATATCTACTCTTTTATTTTTATGAAGTACAGTAATGGTGATGGGGATATTTTTCCAGGTTACTTGCAACTCTAATTTGGTACGTCCTGATTTAGAGAGTACGTCCATTGCAAGTTCCGAATCAGGTGCACATTTCCTAGGTAAGTCCTAGGAGATGTTTGGGTAGAGTTATTACCCAGGTCGGCTGACCCGTACGGGTCACCGACCCGGCGGGTCACGGGTCGAAAATTGCTCTGTCTACCATATCGGCGTGTTTGGTTCATCATATTTGAGTAACCCCAAAATTTTGGGTCCAAATGTAGATCAACTTAGATCGAATTTTATAAAACAAATTATTACTTACAAGTAAAATATATACTAAAGCACATAGTATATTTTACTACATAAAAATATAACTACTGTACTGTATAAACTTTTTGTTAATATTAAAAAGCAAACTCATATTTATACGTATAGTGTATATAGAAGCACTAAATAGAAAAGATCTAACTTGAATAATCATAGTATTATTAAAGATATTTGTCTCCACTAAAACAACATTGATAAAAATTACCACATGGAGAATATCGTGTAAGATATTTACCAAATATTTCTACAAAGGCATTCTCACTGCTAAATACTTGATTTCCATGATGGTTTTTTAAATGCTTCTAAATTTTTCATATCATAGTTTTTTTAATATAATCAAGCTCATAGTTAGGTAGTGGCAATATATGCAAAGATAGTATATTATGGTCCTTATGTTTTATTGTTTCATGATATTTAAGACCATGTTGAGTCTTGTAAGATCGTGAATGTGTACAAAGAGAACAAGTAAATCTTGAAGTACTAATTGAATTAGACATAAATAGCTATTTTAAATAGTTAATATATCTAATAAAATTTATATAACAGTAAATTCTAGTATACTATATACTTATTGGTCAAAAAGAAGATGGGTTGAGGCTTTGAACGATGGGTTCCAACGCATTTACTTATATTTTTTATAGTAAATAAATTGCTATTTAAATAATTTCATACTCACATAATATTAAAATAGGGTGTGATTTTAAAACATACTAATAAATTTTGGGGTACTATAGTATAATTTTGTGACCCTAAAAACCAAACACGCCGATATGCTAAAATGCACAATTCACCAAATAAACTCTTACCCGGGTCGTCTTATCTGTGTAGGTCAGCTTTATGACTGGTCATGGGTCGAAAACTGGCCTTTTAAAATATAGTAAAATACAGTAACTCAGTATTTCTGTAGACAATGAAAGCAAGGTCAAGAAATCTTTCAATACATAATCTGAAAAATTTTATTTAAATAACCTATTGATCCGGGTCATAACCCAGGTCATTGCCAGACCCAATTGGGTCAGTATTTTCAATCTGAATCAGAACTCTATGTTTCAAAGGAAGAAGTTCGTTTGATTGGATAATTTTTGCAGATCTACCCATGATCACCTGTGATAATTAACCAATCAAATTACATAACTTTAAAAATCTATCGCTTAATATTATATACTAGAAAATGAAAGACAACTCCATATAAAAAAATTTACAAAATAATAGGGATGCATCAGTTCTGAAAAAGACTGGCCAGGACCGGTCCTGAACTGGGACTGATAAGGACCGTGGACCATTAAAGGACCGGTTCTGGGACCAGTTCTTGTAAAACATAACTGTGATATTCGTATCATCCAATCAAATTTCTTGATCAGGTGTAACATAGATCATATGATGTTTGTTTACATCTGACAGTAAATAATTACGTCATTTTTGGCCAATGAAATCTTATGCATTAAGATTGACGCAATCATTAAAAGACCGTTATGGGACCGAAGGACCAGACCGGACCAGAACCGTAAACACTATGATAACGGTTCTCTTAGGGACCGGACTGGACCGGACTGATACAACTCTACAAAATAATATATACACAAAATACTGTATCACAGTTATACATGTTGGCAAAAGCCCAAATTACTATAGTTTGGAATTTGTTCGCGCCCAAATCCCAAATATATCCCAAATTAATTTCTCAAAAACTTTATTAATAATCTTTGTTTAAACAAATGGTAGATATTCTTATTATTATAAATAACATATTTGCAAAATTTTAGGCCTACTTTTTTGATTTAATTTTTTACAAATAGCAAATGTTTTTTTTGAATTTGGGATTTGTCTGTGTTTTGCCAGCAAGTATAATCACAGTCCTGTAGGGTAAGTGGCATGGAGTCCTGGGCATGCCCTAGAGGCATGCTCTGAGGCATGCCCCTAGGGTATGCCTTTAGGCCAAAAGGCATGCCTCTATTATGTGATCACAGAAAGGATCATCACAAATATGATTGGCTGATATCAGAAACTCAGGTTAACTCAAGGTTAACTCAAAATAAATGGACTGTTGCTGATATTATTTTTCAAGCTAAAAATAAAGATATTAAATAAAAATTTGTAATTTTTAAATTCAAAAAAAGAATTTAAAACTTTTATTTGGTCTTATATTACATAAAAGGATCCATTTTGAAAAATTTTAAGTATCATGCTCATGTGTATATTGATGATTTATATACCTAGGGACATGCCCTAAAATTTTATCATGCCTTCTACCCTACAGTCCTGCAGGTCAATAGTGTAGTGGTTGCACTCCCAGGACAATAGCTAATTTAGACGTAAGGTCGCCGGTTCAAGTCCTATAGAAAACAGAATTAACTACATAAGATCATGGGATGGATGACCTGAACCAGAATGCTAAGACTACATTTGGGCGGTTTAGCTACATATGCATTGTGCCTGACTTTTCATAAAAAATAGAAACTTAATCAGTTACGGTTAAATCCTCTGGTAGTAAAATAGATCAACTGGATATTACTCAAAACTGAAGGTACTCCAGGATGAATTGGACAAAAGTAGAGTAGTTTGCTCTAATGAGGTTCCTTTCCTCAGGGATGAAAAACTTCTAGAAGAATCGGAATAGATCGAACACCATCAGATATCTCCGGTTGGGTAAAATTAAAAATAATTAGATGGTTCCGGTTAAATTCCCCAGTAGTAAATGGGTTAGCTAGCTAAACCCAGTTGGGATAATCAAAAAAAATAGGCCATGAATATATTTGTATAAAAATATATAGTACATAAAACATATAGGGGACCTTGCTAATTAGAGAGGCCCCATTAATTACATTAACCTTAAGTAAATAAAAGAAACATATACTCCGATTTTTGGAATTTATAAAAAAAGCTTATTTTTTTAAAACTTTAAAGCTAAATAATTTTTGATCTACTGGTCCATTTTAAATGATTTTACTACCAAACTGTTCATCTCTTTAAGACGATTTCAATGAGCTAAAAATTATAAAAATCCAATCACAGAGTCATGATAAAATGTGCTATCAAATAGGTGACACACCTGAAATTGGTTTGACATAGATCAAACCAATTTCAGGTATATCACCTATTTGACAGTGCATTTTCTTATGACCCTGTGATTGGATTTTTATGATTTTGGGCTTGTTGGAATCATCTCAAAGAGATGAACATTTTGGTAGCAAAATCATTTAAAATGGACCAGTAGATCAAAAATTATATAGCTTTAAAGTTTTAAAAAAATAAGCTTTATTTATAAATTTCAAAAATTGGAGCATATGAAGAACGCCAATAGTGTCCCATGGCAAAGTTTGCCAAAAGGGTCATAAAATAAAAAAAACACTGTATCACATATATTTAGAGAATAGAAAATATGTATAAAGTAGGTAAATACAATATTTATTATTAATAAACTCGAGCTTCTCAGAAAATTTACACAATACTAGTACATAAACTAAATTTATAGTTAAACAACCCCAACACATTGCAAAAACTGACCATATCCAAACATTAAACCTGAATCTCTTGCTATTAAAAGCCTACACTTATTCAAACTAAACAGTTAGTAATAAAAGTTTATTTGAATCTAACTTAATAAATGGCTTAAGCAAAAAAATATCTCCAATTAGGATACTGACATTTATTAGGTAATATTTTAGAGGGTGGGAGTCAAGAAAAATCTTATCTTAGTTAAATTTGTTGGCCAAAATTCTATTTATAGATCTTATCTGGGGTAGGGAGTAAGCCCCTATAGTAAATGGATATTAGGTAATAAATGTCAGCACCCTTATCTTACTCTATAGTATAACTTTGTATGGTATTATATTTGTAGAATTTTAGTATAATTTATTAGGAAAATATTATAGAAATATTAAAAATAGTATAAATTTTATTGAAGTAATCAAATCTGTAGTATTAATTTTATTAGAAAAACTTTTCTCCATTCTCAAAAAGGAGTTATTTTCATTAATAACTTGTTATCATAACTCGTCGTTATTATAACTTGTTATTATAACTCGTTATCATAACTCATTATCATAACTCATTATCATAACTCATTATTATATCTCATTATTATATCTCGTTATTGTATCTCGTTATAGAGAAAATTCTAAGTTTTTACAAATATATAAACCCTGCCTTTTCTCCCAAAACAAGGCAGGTTCTGTCCTTTAATTCTTTTCCTTTATAAAAATAGTTGTTCTTAAAAATCTTATATTTAATAAACTGATATTATTCTATAAAATATAAAGCTATCGCCTTTATATTCTTTGATCCTTTATCCATCATATAAAGGACCTTTATTACTTGATTATTTATTTATTTGGTTGAATTATTATTCTCTTATATTCTTTGTCGATATATTCTTTTCCTTAGTGTTATTAATCTTAAATTTATTTTCTTTTGTTGTTGATTTCTTTGATATTGTATACATTTCTTACTCTCTTACACATTAAGTCAAGTAATATAGTTTCTTGCCTAAAAGTTACTATATTACAACAGTCCAATAGGTGATAGTATATTTTGTCTTCTAAGCAAATTTACAGGGAGTAAGATTCTTTTGTATAGTGAATATTAGCGTTTGTTCAAAGGCGCAAATGGCTTTTGTGGTGATTTTTTATTAGTGAAATGTTTAGTTTTAAAAAAGTACTGTATAACATATAATTAAGTTACCCGGACAATTAATTTACATTAGCCAATCAGACGAACTTCTTCCTTTGGCTCTATGTTTGGGTACATAGCTAGCTAGTTATAGATTTACTTATTTGTGCTAGTAATACAACCCAAAAAAGAAATTTAATTTTGTAAATAACCAAAGTATGTAAAAACACAATATTAAGGTTAGGAAAGAACCCCGAAATATACATAAATAGGTCAGGTTAATTCTAAGGTTACTAAAAAAAGAAAGATTTGCAGAAAAATTTCAAAAATAAGCAAAAATTACTATAAATAGAAAAGATTTGCATAAAAAACCTCAAAAATAAGCAAACTCATACCTGACCTATCTATGTATATTTTGGGGTAAAGGTAGTAGATGAATCTGGATTTATATTTATATCCGGATTAATCTAGTTTTTAAACAAATCCAGATTCAACTTTTTGAACCAACTATATCTGGATATAATACAATCCGAATATAATATATATCCAGATACAATATGCAATCTGGATACGATATATAATCCGGATACAACATATAATCCAGATATGTGTACTACCAAAGGAAAACCTGCCATTGGGTTTAACTTATATTTTTTGTATTAGGCACAATTCCTAATAAATTAGATAGATTATATATACAAAATATAACTGAACGAAATTACATATTGCTATTTAACCATATATATAGATTTATATCCGGATATAGATTTATATTCGGATATAGATTTGTATCTGGATTTAGATTTGTATCTGGATTTAGATTTGTATCTGAATTTAGATTTGTATCCAGATTAATTCGAATTTATTTATATCCAGATTTAAATAAAATTAATCTGGATTCATTTTTTTTAATTCTAGTTATATCCGGATTGAAAAAATTAAGTATAGAGGACTTTCGATTCTGATAATTTCTGGGATTGACATTACACAAGTATTTATATAGAATGGTAGTATAAAACTAGAATTTTCGGTTATAAGTTAACTTTAAAAAAACCAATCCAATCACGCAATACTTTACTAATAAAATAGCTTCGTAGAGAACATCTTTTCAAGAAACTGAAGTTGCACGTGCTGCATCACGCTGCATCACACTGGAAAAGATCGTTCTTTTAACGGTTGAAATACTATCTACTTTATAGTAAGAGTAATATAAGTTTATTTTACCGCACAATTCGCAAAGTTCAACGTTGTTTTTCGGTTTTTTCTTATCTGTTATTATTTAAATAATTAACTCATTGTTTTATTATAACCTTTACAGACTGTTTTCGAAATATGTATATTCTTCAAAAAATATTTAATTTAATAGAAGTTGTTTATTAAGTACGATAAAAAAGTTTAAGAATATTAATAAAGAACGTGTAACTTCTTATTAAAAACTTTTCTAATAAAGTTTTTATACTTGTAAATTGGTTTATAATCTGGGTGAAAAGTTTTATTCTTCTAAAACACGACTTATTTTACTTCAAAGTTAAACTATAATACAGTAATAGAAATAACAATATATATGAATTACGTCTATTGATTGCCTGCATAGTTCAATGATTATCTATCTGTTTATATCATGTGCTGAAAATGTGATTTCTGATTGGTCAATTGCCGCATGAAAAATCCTGTGCTTTTCTGAAAAATGCGAAAGTTCTTCATGCTAAAAAATTATCTTGGTTCTAACTCTATTTCGGGGTCCTGTTAGGAAGTTAACTTTAGCAGGTATAGCTATAGATAGTTGCTTATTATATGTAAAATTTCATCCTTGACATTTTTAGTTAGTGCACAAAGTTAGTTTAAACAGCTAGTTTTGGTGTATTTTCACTTTTTTCTTTTTCTGCATGTGTTTGGAATTCATGTCAAGCTGATCCGAAATGATCAAAATTCGAACTCACTAATTGGTAGTTGCCTTTTTAGGAGTTTGTATTACTAGCACAAATAAGTAAAGCCACCTGGCCATCTGTACTTCTTATTTAATTCAATAACTACTCTTCAATTCTTTTATTGAAGTAACACTGATAGCTATTTTACTAACTTTGGTTTGGTACGCTCTGATTAAGGGTACGGTTTCTTATATGATGTTATACATATATAATTTTATGCTGATCATGGATTCAGCCCCTATAAAAGATTATACAAACTCGTAACTGTTAAAGAATTTCAACCCACAGTCTAATATTGTTAAAAAGAAAATTTTTCAGTTGTTTAAAGATTGTATATTTACTAGTAAACAGTTTTTTCGTTAAACGAACTGTTTAAAAAGAGGTTTGTTTAAAAATAATATTATTAACTTTGCGCATGTGGCTTTAAAATGCGCATAGCAAGTAAACTTAATTAAAAATGAGTTTTTTTCTTTAAATTTTTTAGGATATAACTTCAGTCACTTGTTTACAACCAAAGATTTTATAAAAATCATTCATAATTAAGAATTTTTTATAAGTTTGTTAGAAACCTTTCGTATTTATTAAGAGATCTATTTATAGATTATACAATATTTTAGAACCGTATTAAATATAATATAAAAACTATTTAGAGGTTGGATTTTTTGTACGCAAGTGTTTGTAACAATTATTTAAAACTTATTGCAAATAAAATTTTTTATTATAATATGAGTAAGATCATATAAAATAAAGGTTCAAAGATTTTTAGTCTTCATACATCAGGAAATTTTATATATAGATATTGATCGATATATAACAGTTAATCGTTTTATATCAATTAAAAAATAACGATATCTATCGATTAACTGGCTAAAAATCGATATATATCTAAATCGATATATATTATTTTCTATATTAAATCGTTATATATCTACAAATCGATTATAATCGGAATTATTTAAAACAATATATAACGATTAACAGATCTTTAAC
>QKWP01000381.1:57012-74024 GCA_003550325.1 Gigaspora rosea | reverse complement strand
AAACATGTGCATATATTATGAACCTGAACATGTTCATGAACCTTGAACTGAACCTGAACTGAACTTTTTTTAAGTTCAGGTTCAGGTTCATGTTCAATAATTTTAAGTTCAGGTTCAGTTCAGTATTGAACTTTTAGAGCAGGTTCAGGTTCAGGTTCATTGAACCTGAACCTGAACCTCTATTGAACTGAACTGAACTTCGGAACCCTAGTAAAATGTTAGATTTGCATATACAAAAAGTTAACTATTAGTTAATTTGATCTATTACAATAATCAAGAAAAAAAATAAACATAGTCTAAAAGCTCTTTGGAACAAATTTTGATTCGTGTTCAATGATAAAATCCTTAACATCACTTGCCAATAATAAATAATTATAAATTGAATAATTAAATTAATATAAATAAATTAAATAATTAATCAACTACAATAAGTAAAAACACATGAAACTCGAACTTATCTTTTAATATTTCTACACCTTTTGAAATTTTCATCAATATCAAGATCTTTAAAATCGTCTAACAACTATGTTCTAAGCATATTAATAATCTTGTGAAGACTCACTAGAGATCTAAATACAAAAAAAAAATATTAATAACTTTTTCTTTAGAAATACTTTCATAGCCTAAATGATTAAATTGAAAAAAACTGCCTCTATGGCTAGCCCTCATGATTATTCCTCTGCTTTCATGATTTTAAAACCCACTATACTCTATGCGCTATGTTTAATATCCAAGTCCCACATATTCACCGCTTCTTTTATATATTTAATGCCCATTTCATATTTACAATACTCCTCTACATTTCGACATTCCTTTTCTCAATGCACAAGATCTTTAGGCTGACATACTAAGAGCAAGACAAATTAAAAAGCAAAGAAAAAAACTTCGTTGCTAAATATTTACCAATTTAATAATCCATACCTTCGTCTACTACCAAAAAATCAGGTCTTTCTATGAGTTCCTCTTGCTTGTCTAACAAGTACGGAATTTCAACATATTTGTTAACGTACATCCTATTCAAGGTGAAATAAGTTGCTTCTCATTTAACTTCCGAATTACCTCGCGGATTACCGAATTACTTTGATAGTTTATAAAGTAAGACGTGAACTTTCTAATTTTTTTTGTCTCACACTCTAGGAATTCGTGCTTGTGGCTCCGAATTCATTCTTGTGACAGAGAATCGTTACTTTAATAAGACTTTGTTATGATCTTCAAAAATCAGCCAATCATAATAAAGCTCGCTATGCTCATTTCCTGGGTATGTCCCGGGAGGTGTTTGGGTACATCCTCCGTACTCGGACGTTTGTACTTCTTATTTGTTATTCAATATACTGTATAATGCGTTTTAGGAATTTTTATATTCTTAAAACATTGAATTTCGCACGCTGATAAGCACCCTTTTGTTTCTTTTTAAGCTCGATATTACAGAAATATGTGTGCTTCGAAATGATGTTACCACAGTCTCCAAAGTGAATAAAGCAGTAAATGTGGTCAAAACACATGAAACCTCGACAATTTTATAAATCAGCGCTTAAACTACTGAACTTGCCAGAAACAAACAAGTGGTCTCGTCAAAAATTACGATTAAACAAAAATATTTTAATGATAATGACAAGATACTGAAGAAGATGAGATATAAATATTAATTTGAGTCATTTAAAGTTAAAATTTAGATCTATTCTGGCTCGTGTAGGCTAAATTACAAAGAATATTGACTTTCAATTCTCAATGTTGAGTCCTTGGAAGGAACTACTACAACTTTTAGGACGGTAGCGAAGAATAAAACAGAAACAAATCAACATCATGATCTTAAATTTTTGGCTTTACCTTTACATTAAATTATGGTTTTTTTTTTGAATCAGGCATTGATAAGCAATAATCACACATCACAATCCTAGTTAGGTCCGTTCTGAGACAGGTAAACTGTCTGCAGGCAAGACCATGTATATTAAGAAACTGGAAGAGGAAGGTTCGAGATTTAGTATTCCTCTCCTCAGACCACACCGATTCAGCAAATTGGCATTCTTCAATATTCTTTACCAGTATTATAATGTTAAAAATGTAAAAATTTTTTAAGCTTTTTGGACCACCTTATATCGAGCAACATCCTACGAATTTACAAAACAACTATTTGGCTCTTAAATTAGATCTCTCATTCACTGATATTCATTCTCATAAAATGATGGAAGACAGTTTTAATGGCCATATCAATCACGCATTGTGAGATTTTGCCGAGACGTAAAAAACTTAGTTGTCAAATGGTAAGTTGCTTTTCAAATTACTATGATTATCAAATTTCATATGTAATACACACAAGAATCTGGAATCAAAGAAGTTAAATAAAAAATTCTAAATAATAAAAATTTTTTTCAAATTATCATTTTTTCTTATGACAGACGCAGCAAATACTAAACTTAAGTATCTTTGTCCCTGTATAAATAGAACTGGTTTTTTTAAATAAACATATTTCGCTTGCGAACCCAGTCAATTAGGTAGGACGATGGTCGTTCAACATGAAGTCCACGTGGAAGAACCACTAATCAAGCAAGGTTCTATCCTACCTCTAAGGTGTAACATGAGTTTATTAACCAGGTGATTCAGAGATTGGAACAAGCAGGTTTAATTCGTCAGTTCAGTAGCCTGTGGGCATCTCCAATTGTCCTCGTGAAGAAAAAGAATGGAAAGTTACATTGTGTGTTTACGTCAGAAAGTTAAACAAAAGGGCCAAATGAACAGCTACCCACTCCCCTGAATAAATGCGTTACTAAGTACCCTCAAGAACTTCACCTGGTACACAATTTTGAACCTCACCAGCGGATTTTGGCAGATTGGAATGCGCCCCAGAGGCTGTGAAAAAATGGCATTCCACTACAAATTTGGACCATACGAGCTTAACAAATGTACTGCCATATTTCAAAAATTGATGATCAGATGCTCCAAAAAGAAAATGGAAATTTGTGTTGGCCTATATCGATGATATAAGCATTTTATTCTCCATACTTTGAGAAACTTTTGGAGCATGTCAATGTGGTGCTGACTCAATTATGTGAAGCCAACTTCAAACTAAACTCTGATAAATGTTTTTGAGGTCAAAATAACACGTTCTTATGAACCTACCGGATCTGGACCAAAACTTGAAATATTCATAAAAACATTATATAGTAGAACATACTATTTGATTTTATTTCATATTAATTTAGATGAGTTTAAAAAATATTTATTGTGACAGATCATAATGAAATTTGAACTTATTCTATGTCCAATTTTAAATTTTTTGGGCCTTTTTATTAGGTTTTTTTTTTTTATAGTTAAGTTAGGATTTAGGGTTAGAATTATTGGGAAAAGAGCATAGATGGATTTTGGTAGAGCTTATATTTTAAATTGAGACCCTAAATTTCACAATGCCACCAACAATTAATACCTATTATATACTTTCAAATGCAATCTGGCAAAAACCCCAATGATCCATTGATCAGGTTGAATTTGTATCTTTATTACAATTAGAAATAATAAGTAATAATATGTTACTAACTTTGCCCATCTCCCTTATTTGAAAATTAGCGCGGGTCACAATTCTCCACAGCAAAAATGGGATGGATCAACATATTTTCGATTATGCTAATTTTTATTTCAAAGGTATGACATGCGTTTAGGATAAGGATAATTGAACAAAATCTGTAACATTTTTGCTTTTGTTTATCTATTTTGGAAGTAAATTCTAGGATTTCTTCCATCGATATTCCCGCTGAAACAGAAGTGCTATCAGGCACCAATTTCGATAGAAAATGATGAATAATTAATTCCTATTTTCACTGACCTTCAAAAATACTACTTGTTTTACCCCCTTTTTTGAAATACTCTTTGATCCTTTGTTTCTTTTTTACTGGTGAACTGTCAACATTTGCTCGATCTTCCAAGATGCAAATAATTATTTCTAAAATTTCCTTAACATTGCGTCTTAATTCAGTATCATCATTAAGAGAATTTTTATCAAGCGGAATACGGTACACCTTTTGGCTAGTGCAATAAATATTATCTGTTGTATGTAGAGGTTGGAACCGAATTTAAATATTCGAGTTTATCACATCAAAATTCGATCACATCAATTATTAATAATTGTCGAATTTTGGTGTGATAAAATCGAATTTTGACGTGATAAACTCGAATATTTAAATTCTCTACTTAGAAATTCACGATTTGTTTGGCTAATAAACATGTGACATTATTTGTTGGCATAGACCGCAATTTATTGGCCGGAGCGTAGCGACGGTCCATAAGTGTCTATGCAAAGTGATACAAAAATTACCTTCCTGATGTGCTTCAATTGTAAAAATCTTGACAAATTTTACTTTTTTTGATATACTTGCATATATATGATGTAAATCTTATCAGAAATGGAATTTGGAAATTTTTTGTCTGTCCGCACGCGTGTCTATATTTGGGGGACGTCTAAAGCGGAGTAGATTCTTATAATATATATTTTAGGGTATTAACTTTAGGGTTAGGATCATAATAGATTAAAGTTAGGTAGATTTTAGGTATTATCTATAAGCAAAATTGCCTTCCCGACATTTTTAATTAATCCACCAAGGTAGGTTTAGACTACCGTTTTTTGTATTTTTCAGGTTTTTCGCTTTCTGCTTCGCCGAAGATCATCAAATTTCTATAATTTGATTGGTGATGTGTCACGTGATTCTGCTCCGCTTTAGACGACCTATATTTGTGCTTTAATGTTACCAACATATGCATATTAACGCGTTTGTGTAATATGATGAACATCATATGATGTGCTCCGGACATATAATGCTATGCATTAGCCTAGTTTGATACACATCTTTAATTAACGCGTTTCTTTTGATTTCTAATTTTATAAAAAGGCAAAAAGGTAAGTTTGTTCGTCCACTTTTCTACTTTAACTACACACATAAACTTTCAATATGTCTGATAATATTTGCATCAATTCTTTTGCCCCTATCAATGTTCCATATAACAAATATTTTGAATTCTTTCCATATGAGAAATGGACACTTACTCACTTTGTTTCTCATATAATTGATAATTACGAAAAATGGCGATATAAGGATGGCCCATCATGCATTTTATAGTATGTTACGTACCATAAAAAAGGATCCGCACACATTAGAAGAGGTTGGCAATATTGCCCAAGAGTTTTTGAACAACAAAAAGGTAAGTATAATAAAGATATTAAATTTAGATAGATGGAGATTTTTGATCAAGTACTTGTATCTTATTGCGTTCGTCCCGATAAGAGTGGAGTAACTTTTACTCTTGCAAATACTGAAGTGGGTGCGTTTACTACGTTCGTCCTGGTAAACCTTATGGAGTATGTCAATAAAAGTTTTTGGTAAAAGTTACTGGTTCTGGATAAGGAATTTATGTACCTTTGCATACAACAAAAACTGACTGATGATATATTCCTGCATCCCGCCATTTTATTTCGATTTTTATCTTGTTACGCTTACTGAGAATTATCTCACTTTTTTTGTTTTTTTTCAAAAAAAAAGACCAATACACAGAAAGTTGATCACTTATGGATGAGAATAGGGAAGGATCAAAAAGTATTAGGTGATGCTTCGTGTAAGAACCAAGGCCAATTCTTTAAATTTTCTATTTTTTTTTACTGCATACAGTACTTGCAATTATAATAAAAAATTTAAAATCACGTGTATTATGTTACTTGTCATGCTGGGTACTGTATACGGTATTATTGTTCTATTAATTCCTTTTTTGCATTATCCTGTTCCACAGCATCATTATAGTAGAAAAGATGCGAAAAGCCACTGATACTTCTGTCATCTCCTTAAAAAAACAACACATAACCTTGGAATATTTCTTTCCTGAAGTTGATATCTCCTTGCGAATCAATAAATCTATGGATATCTTAGGCATAGTGAAGCAGGCCTTCTGTTTCTTTGATCAAAATACTATTGCCCAAGGGTCATCTCGTCCATATAAAAGTTCAAACAATTTGCTAGTAGATTCTAAGCCCAACATGAATGTTCCGAGAGAATCTGTTTATGATGCCGAGATGTACAGAATACTTTTTAATTGGCTCACTAAAGTATATCATTATGTAATTATCGGACAGTAGCACTTAGAGCAAGGTGATGAATATGGGGCCACCATCATCTACATTGTGATCTTATGATAAAAAAGAAGGAAGACTCCAATCCTATAGCCGTACTTGAGCTGGTGGGCCACTGCAGCCCCGCAAAAATTGGATAAACACTTCGAACAGGTGTATAAATATGCTAATAAATTTTGCCTCTCTGAGGTTTGGCTGATCTATTTCTCTCGTGAAGATAATATTACAAAAAAACCATATTGGCCTTCCGAAGAATTACAGAAGAGAGGGTTGAATGTCATACACTTTTGGCATGATAAGGGTTTCAAAAATGCCTTTATGAGCACCAGAGTAAAAGACATTTCTGGTAATTTCTATGATATTATTAACCAACGTGTATAACTTCTGATCTACTTGTCCGATTTGGATGAGCTGGGTCCGGGTTGGTCCGGGTCTTCGGTTCGGGTATGAGGAACACTACCTGATACTTTAGCTGACCTCAGAAAACGATACAAAAATGGATAAACTGAGTCTTTCCTTAATAAAATCTTTGGTTTATCATTACCGTAAGTGCTGGTGTACTCTTTTCTAATTGGCGACATTTAATAACTCTGAAGTATGTCCAGAATGCGAGCAAAAGCATAGTGAAGAGTAGAGGTCTGACTCATTCAAAAAATAAGTATTCGAATATTAATTTGTTCAATATTTTTTTATTCGAAAATATTCAATGAATATTCACTGAATATTCATTGAATATTAAATATATTTCAATTTTAAAAAATTATATAATATCTCACTTAAATTTCCCAATAAAATTGCAAATAAATTATTAAAAAATAAAATAAAATTATAAAATTTTATATCTGATATATATATATATATATATATACCCAATGAATATTCAATGAATATATTTAGTGAAATTTTAAATATTCGAATATTCATTCAGTGAAAAATTATATATTCAAATATTCAAATATTCAGTGAATATTCAGTGAATAGTATTCATCAAGTCAGACCTCTAGTGAAGAGCATGCATGTATTTGGTATACATTGAGAAAGTTTTTATAGTGCAGATCTGTGCAGATTTTTAAAAAAATCAATTATTAAAAATTTGTGAAGATCTGTGACCCTGCCGGCAGTTGTCAAAGAAAAAAATTCTGCAGAATTGTATACTTTTAAAAATTTTCACAGATCTTCGCAGATTTTAATATATCACATCATGCGAGTAAAAAAAAATCAAAAGTGAATAAAAATAAAATACTAATATGCTTGTCAAAATATTAAATACTACCAGTAGCTAAATTTTTATATATAAAAGAATATATTTGAATATTCATATATTTTAATATATAATGTATATATAATAATTAATAAGGGGCGTGCCATTTATCACATAATATTTTTTACTTAATGGCCATCCCCATCCATGTATGGTGTGATCACCCTAATCTCAATTTTGATTGGTTAATATAACGTCTAATATTTATAATATATTATTAAATATATATAATATTAAATAACTTTTGATCTACTGGTTCGATTTGAATGATTTTACTACCAAAATGTTCTCTTAATGAGACGATTCTAACAAGCCCAAAACCATTAAAATCCAATTACATGGTTATAAAATCGCTAAGGTTTTGCATTATTATATATATATATTAAAATTTATATATATAATAATACAAAACCTTAACGATCTTGTGACCCTGTAATTGGATTTTAATGATTTTGGGCTTGTTAGAATCGTCTCATTGAGACGAACATTTTGGTAGTAAAATCATCCAAAACGGGCCAGTAGAAAAGAAGTTACTTAATATTAAATAATATATATAATATATATATTATATACCGTATATAATTTAATATATATATTATATATATTATATATAGACGTGATCATTACCCTGACCCATGTATCCATGGTATTAATCACGTGATAAATGGCACGCCCCTAATTATTTTATTAAATATATATAATAATATAATAAAAAATAAATAAATAAATAAAAAGTGAATAAAAAATGCTAGCTAAATTTTCATATTTTAAAAGAATACATTTGAATATTCATATATATTTTTAACAAAGTAATTAATAATTTTTGATTCCCCATATAGAATTGGTTTTTCAGCAACAGTAGGAATCCGGAAGGTGCTTTGGCTAGCCCATGATGAAGTAACAGCTCTAATACTAAAGGCAACAAAACAGTCCCAACACCAAAAGGAACAAAGTACTATAACAAAATAGTAGCCCAACACTAAAAGTATTGAAATATCACAATGAAACAGTTCCAATACAAAAAAAAAATAAAAATACACTATGACAAAATAATGAAAAGGCAATGAAATATTCACAATGAAATTATGGTTCCAGCAATATCAACCTGCAAGTAAAAACTTTAGCCAAAGAAAAAAAAAGTGTTAGCTAGTTGAAAATAAAAAAAAAATGAGTTTATATTCCCTGAAAGATTGCTTGATTAACGAAAAGGCCCCAAGTAGCAATGAAACTCTAACAATGCCAATAATAACACCAAAAAGAATGAATTCACTACTTCAAGAATAATATCACCTTAACGACGAATCTAATTAACTCAAAGAATAAAAAAAAATTTAGTTAGAATGTATAATAAAAAAAAAAGCCACAAATATATAACCTAATGTGTCCAATTAGGTTCAAACTCAGTACCAATTTCAATTTTAACAAAGCAACCTATAAAGAAAAACATATTAGTTGCAAAGAATAAATAAGAAAAAACAAGTAAGAGCTAGAAGTACATACCACAATGTACTCCAGCAAACTACTAGTAATAATGCCAAAGCACTACAAAAAAAATGGTATTCTAAAGAATGGATTGAATACTACTAATAATATGTAGTAATTTTCTTATATAAAAATATATATCTTTTCTAATTTTATAGTATCTATTTTGGACTAGAACTTATATTTACTTTTTTTAAAAAATATTATATAAATAAGAATATAACTAACTACATATATACTTTTGGTTCTAATTTAAAAGTTTACTTAAAGTTCTATTTACTAGCTACTATATTTGCAATCTAACTATAAAAAAATTGCCTATTAAACCTTTAGATTTTCTATTTTACTAACCAATTTCCACTATTTTACTGAAGTATTAGTATTATTTATATAGTTAGTTCTGATTTCTGGATATTTATTTATAAAGTTTGCTAAAATAATTACTAAAATACAATAAGATACTACAACTATATTTTAATAATATGCTTTGTTATATATTTTATTTTAAAAATTTTTGCAATAAAGCTGTATACAGAAGCTAAAAGATTTAATAGTCATTGTAGCATCTTATCATGTCTTTATTCTGTATAAGTTACATGTTGGCTTATCCTCAAATCATATAAAAAAAATATTATACTTTTAAAGTTGTATTTTAAAAAATTAATATAGTTTGTTAAAAAATAAAGCTATTAAGTTGTAGTAAATTGATTTAGCTACAAAATAGTAGCTTTCTTTTTTAATATCTTTCTTAGATCAGAAGTTATTGGCCTTTAAAGTTTGTGTAGTCCTCAAGTATCATGTATTGTATTTAAATATATATAGCTAACTAATAGTCCTAGCCTTAATACTTGTATAATATAATTTCAAAAATGTTATATATCTTGTTGTAAACATTAGATAATTACAAATAAATTTAGAGACTAGCTCTCGAAAAAAAAATTAAAACAGTGCTTAATTTATTAAGTTAATTCAGAAAATTTATGGCAAAGACTATTTTTGTCAACGAGCAGGCTTTGTTTGAAATATGAAAAAAAAGTCTAAATAAGTTAGACATCAAATAATAATCATGTCTTTTTTTAAAAGTAATAGAAGTTCTTTAACATATGAGATTGATTAATTCAACCTACAAAAAGTTGTTAATATCTAAGCATTTAATTTTTTGCTCGAACTGATCTAGCATAAATACCAAAAAAACTTATTCGACAGAATAATTATCGGTCAATTTTTATAAGTTGTTCCAGAATTTATGCCAAATGAGGTCAACCAGAAATTTGTTATATATTTCCCGATCTATCTCGTTCTAAGAATCGCCAAACTTTTCGGAGCCTATGGAACTACCTTCAGGGTTTCAGTTTGGAAACAGCAGCGTAATATCCGAAGAGTTGAACGATTTTTAGGACAAGAGCAAGAGATTTTGAAAAAACGAGCAAATTTTTAGTTTGTTCCGGAATCATATATGTAATGTTTTTTATGTATTGTACGTGCGAACATTAGTGTTACTCTTGGCGAAATGGATTGCCAGACAGTGGTGTTGGAGAAACATTCTGATAACTTAATTTACTAGTACAATATTATCTCCTAGTTGTATAAGGCGACACGCACATCAAGCATCCTTTGTTGAGCTCTCCTACATTTTAATGGATAAGGTTTAATATTATATATTCGATTAATTCTTTAATTTCAGTATAAACCCCAACTTAGTAATTAAATTTATAGGTACTTAATAGATTCGCACGGCAAGTTATTAATGCGAATTTTAAAATGTCATTCTTACTCACCTGCATCCCGCATGACCAAACTTTATAGTTACCAATGTATAATATAAAGAATAACACTTGGAGTTTAGTAGTAAGTTATTACAAACTTGTCATTAGCCTTCAAATTTACTTTCCGATAAGCGACTTATGATAAGTAACTGAGGACAAGTTTGCTAATAGCAAACCTATGCAACCAATATCGATATCCTTGTTATACTGATATGTCATCTAAACGACTAGAAAACAATCGTACACGTGCTTTGAATTACGTACTAATGTCATTGATTAGATTTTTTTGGCCAAAAAACACGCATTCTCAAATTAATAAATTCATAAAGCAGAAATGAATTGACGTTATTTACAAAATACCTAACATTTATCATTTATAATTTATTTAGACTACATCAGGGAGCATTCCTTATTCACGTAGCGACCATGGATCAGTCTATATACGTATGTAGCATTAACTTCACGTTATGATTGTTATATTTTTCAATTATGATGATGAATTTCTTTTTCATCGTTAATATATTTTAGCTCAGTATAATCAGATTTTAATATTTTATGGATATCCTGATTCTTCATTTATTGCACTTGATACCTTGAATTTCGTATGGTCATATCCTACAATTTTAAATAAAGGTGGTTCTCCATATCAATTGATCCGTTTTACTTCGATACTAGTTGGCGCTTATATTCTAATTGCATTTGGAAATGACCGTAAGCACATATTATAATATAATGATTTAATAATATTTTCATGTTGATAACTGTCAACTCTTTAGATATAAGTAACAATTTCACAAATGATGTCCTTCTTCTTGATATAAGCCAAAAAGATAATTATAAATGGTCTACATCATACGATCCTACCAAACGGCTCCAATCAATTTCTACCACTACACCAATAATTTCACCAACATCCAATATTTCGCATGATTCATTATCTGTTAACATTGGAGCAATCATTGGAGGCATATTTGGTGGAATTGCAGGACTTATAATATTATCAACAGCTGCAGTCATTGCAATCAAAAGATATGGCAACCCACCTCTTTTTACTTCAGAAGAAGTGACAAGTAATCAACCAGAGTCATAAAGCTATACCATACTCTCTATTTTTTATATCTGGTATAGAAAACTTATGACTATGATTTTGAATATATGATCCAGTATGTAAAAAGTCAAAGAATTTGTGCAAAATATTTTACTATTATTAGAATTGTGATTGTTATGAAATTTTTGCTATTTTTTTATTTCTTTTTTTTTTATCTTTTACATGTATTGTTATTGCTCGATAAGAAACATAGAAATAAAAAAAATGAGGATTCTAATAAGCGCTGAATTTACATATAGTTTTTAAGAAACCAATGAAAAAGAATCTTTACATAGAATATCACGAGAATCATTCTACTATCAATTATACAAAATTATATGTATCAATATTTACAGTACGTAAGAAAACTTTATTGCACGTTGGTCTTAGGTGACAACCCGTGCTTTTTTTCATTTATACTTATTGGCACGGCACAGAATATGAAACCATGTGTAACTAGGTTATTCACATACCCATACACTAACCATAAAGTACTTTCCATACGTAACCGAGATCGGTATTCACACAACATTTATTAATAACTTAGATTCTGTAGTATATTTGCAGGTGACCAATCAAAATGCATTATCACAAAATCAATCTTCAAATCAATCACGTGAAGCTCACATTCATACACTGAGGGTAGTTTTGCTACTTATACTGTAAATGCATTTTGCAACGTTCAGAAATCACTTAAACATAAAAATCATTCAGATTTTTATTAAAAAATGAACGAAAATTGTAATCAGTCAAGTGTTAAACAAAGATATCTTGTGTCTAATTAGATTCAAGTTTATAGATATCTTAGAATCTTATAACCTTGTAATGCTCTTAAACATTTATATTGACCAGGTAGTTACCAAGCTATTTTCGTTTAAATTCATAACTAACCGAGTCTTAGGATAATGATCTTTAATAAGTGACCAGATAATTTTTCCGTCAGCTATGTCAAGGAAAATATATGTTTTATGTTTTTTGTTTTTCTTTTTTTATTTATTTATTATTATTATTTATTTTTTTTTACTATCGTTATTTAGCTCATTAGATTCGTTTGAATAGTACGTATTATCATTTTGTTTGCAAATTTTTGAAAGGATTGACCCATTTATAAATCTTCAATAAGTAAATTAGTATAATCATTATAATAATTTTACTAATTCGTTTATAAAAAGCCTATCTAATATAGATTAAAAAAAATTATCGCTTATTTTTGAGAAGGAATAATCATAACAGATGAATACAGTAAGTAATAATAAAATATATGACGTACATACGTACATACTTATATTGTATTTTTTTTATTTATATTTCCTTTTTTAACTTCTATTTGATCACCTGATACTCATTTTGGCTGCGTACAACTTACTTAAATGGGAAAAATGAATGGAAAAACTTGTTTCTTATAGGCGATAGGTTCTTTAAAGAAATATTGAGTGGAAGACGATTGTCTTACATATGAGTGAGAGAGGGGGAAAGGTACAAGTAACACAAAATATTTTACGATTTGACCAATCAAAATTTTAAGATCAATCTGATCTTGAAATTTGATTTGTCAAAATCGTACAATATTTGTGATACTCACTCATATATAGCAGATAGTAACATAGAGAATCATTCCTCATTGAAATATTATAAATAAATGTAACAACTATTTAAATGGGTGTGTTCGATAATCAATTCCATATCTGGGTTATTAAAAGGGAACTCCGAAAAAATAAATCTGACACGTATAAATTCTGAACATCTTAACCTTTCTTCACATATTTGTCAAATATTCTATAGAAATTGTGGAGGGGATGTCTTGTGTTTTCGAAGAAAGCATAGAAAGACTCCCCTTTGAAGTTTTACAGTATATTTTTGTTCTTGCAAAAAATCCGGATCTTGCTCTTGTATCACGTACATTTCACCATGTTGCTACCTCACAAACAAGCGTAAAAACTCAATGGCTAATGAAAAGATATAATAACGATTGTGAACGAGCATTATCTCGAGGGTTAAAATGGAAATTCTTCAATAAAGACGTTCTCAATCAATTGGATTTAATATATTCTAGGCTTAACGGTCAAAATTTTATCCCTTATGAAAATCGACCAATTCCTCAATGGTTTTTCAAAGAACCGGACCCAACCGGTCGAATTTATAATCTAGCTAAAATTTTACTTCTTGAACGTCATGCTTCACCAAACGAATCTAACGGTTATCCAATTATACAATCTGCTCGTTTAGGAAGAATTGAAATGGTAAAATTATTGATAGAGGCTGGTGCTAAAGTTGATATTCAAGATAATATGGCGTTGGCAGTGAGCGTTAGACAGAATAATATTGAAATGGTCAAATTATTATTAAAACACGGTGCTAAACCAGTGAAATCAATTTTAAAGAATGCCATAGAAAAGGGTTTTACTGAAATGGTTCAATTGCTACTGGACAATGGTGCCGAAGTTGATGCTAGCATACCTAGTGCCTTTTATCAAACAAATAACACAGAAGACAGAAGACTGAACAATGATAATAATAATCGAAATATTGGCTAATTTTTAGTATAAAATTCGTCTTTGTAAATTTGATATATATATTAAATGTTCGTAGCAAAAATAAATAATAAAAATTGATGGCAGTTAAATTCAACATATTTGACAACAGTGTAGTTGATATAGTTAAATTTAATTTATTTGATAAAATTAATAAATTAATATTACAAAAATCCATTTCTTTAAAAAAAAAAGGTTTTAACAAAAATGTTGTGCAAAAAAATTTTTTATAAATCTTATTTAAGTTCAAATTAAGTTATTAATAAGATTAATAATTATATATATGTCAAATGTAGTTGAATTTGAAATTAAATTAATTATGTGCTGCATTTATAAATGAATTAAGCCAAACTAATAGCTCGTAATGGAAAAGAAAAGATTGAACCAATGGCCAATCCGACTACCAAGAAAAATGATAAAAGTGTTCCTGCCAAATCCTTTTCAACACCAACCACTTGTGGTCCAGCCATCATCGATATAGATCCAACGTAACCATTAGAAACAGAAAACAAAAATAAAATCAAAAAATATAATAAATCGCTATTTATTAATAATGGTATACTTCTCTCCCCGTGTGATCCAGAGTCCACGTTGCACAGTAGTATCAATGGTAAGAAAATAATACGGCAAATCGACATAAATGCTATTTGATTCTGATCGGTTATCACCAATGCTTCTTGTGATGGTAGATATCTACCCAACAAATCTCCAAAATTAAAAATTAAGAAATGTAATGGTATAAATAAATAATCATATTGAAACTTGTTTTTGTTGTCATCAGGAGCCACAGACTTAATGAATGAGGTTACAGATGGAAATGCACTCAAGGTCACAATAAAAACAAAAGCTACCGCAAAAATTAGCTTATAAATTTTTTTGAATGTATTTTTGAAAGATCTTTCGTTTAAAGGGTTGTCTACATCTTGACTCACAAAAATCGAGCCTGGTGAGACATAATATTTATAAAGGGGCAAACGAATAAGAATAAAGTACGAAACCAATGCAAATAGTATGACAATAAAAGCAGAAAGAAAATAAATAAAAGCACTGAGTGTTAAATTATCGTCAGCTGGTGTTTGATTTGATGTTTGATCAACAGCAAGTGCGCTAAAAAGTTGAGAAAGCGATATACCAAGGCCAGCTAAACCTAAAAAGAGGTTTAAAAATTTAATTACCCTCCAAGAAAATTAAGGGTCATGAAAAACTTTAACCTTCTAACATACCTTGACCACTTAAGTAGATAACGAGTTCATTTAAAGTAAGAAAAATGTTAGCATAAATAAAGAGAAAAAAAAAATAACCAAATCTACAAAATACTTTCAAATTTTTTCCATTACCTCATTACGGCTTGAGTATATTTTGGAGGAAATAAAGATACGACCCCAAATATTGCATTTTGATGAAAAGCGGTTGTCATTCCGGCAAGAAATATTAATGTGATGGTAAAGTAAAAGTATCCTGTTGGTATAAATAACTCTACGAATTGTGTAGATACTGTTATAATGAAGAAATTAAAGGCAGAGACAATAAGGGAGAAGATCAATCGGACCGAAATATTCGCCTGGATCGTAATAAAATTAGATAAAAATAACCATTTAATTATTCAAATATCAGTAAAAACCAACCGTCGTTTGTGTATACAAGTTGTAGATGAGGAATGATAAATTTGATCCCGTAAAAACAATAGAAAAGTAATTCTGAAAATTATCGGAATAAGGAGATCCAAGGAATCTGGAATGAAAGAAGACTGAAGCTGTAATAAATACTGCAAAGGAATGAAATATACTACTGCATTAATAGTCATGTACAAATATAAAATAATTCCATAATTTCTAAAATTTATTTACCATTCCACCCTAGAAGCATTGCCACACCTTGTAGAAAAAAAATCAGGTAAACAATTTGATAGTTATCCTTAGGAGGAATACTTATTAAGTCTTCCTGCTGACTTGATATATCACTTTCATTATCATCGATGAGATAATATCGATGTGTATCTGGTTTTAAGAGTTTTGAATTTGACATTATGAGTAGAAAAGCGACAAAAAATTTCGATCAGCTAAATGCAGTGTTCATAATTTTATACTTGTATGCTGTACATACGTATATAAATAAAAACCTCGTTTTAGTGTCTATTAACTAGGGTTGGTTAGGTTCCAGTTAGGTTCTGATAGGTTCTAAGTAAATTAATAATTTTTAAACTGATTTTTTATTTTTTAGTTCTTAATTAAAGTTATTAATTATAAAATTATGAACAATTTTAATTATAAGCATAAAGCAAAAAACTTTCTTTTAAGTTTATAAATTCTTTAAAATATTAATTTAGAACCTAGGTTCTGGAGCCTAGGTTCTAAATTAATATTTTAAAGAATTTATAAACTTAAAAGAAAGTTTTTTGCTTTATGCTTATAATTAAAATTGTTCATAATTTTATAATTAATAACTTTAATTAAGAACTAAAAAATAAAAAATCAGTTTAAAAATTATTATTTACTTAGAACCTATCAGAACCTAACTGGAACCTAACCAACCCTACTATTAACTATACGTAATTTAAATTAGATGACCAACCAATTAAAAGTCGTAAAAAACTAAGTTACACTAATTGTGTGATGTTCCTGTCGCGCCAAATTTCTGATTTTTTAAACCAATTCGCATGATTTTTAAAATAAAGTCTTTTATTTTTATTTTAAACAAATTTTTTTTTCAAATTTACAGATTTTGTTCGTTTCTTATAACACATTTATATCTTTCTTTTTTCCGTTTTCGTTTTTTTTTG
>QKWP01000381.1:31050-56998 GCA_003550325.1 Gigaspora rosea | reverse complement strand
TTTTTTTTTTTTTTTTTTTGTCTTAAGCAGTATGATAAGTAAATCTGAAGTAAGAAACGTTGACAAATAAAACGAAGATACTATAAAATTCAAGAAAATACACGACAACAACTATATACACCGAACAAACACCATATCTATAGAAAAAGCACATCAACTTTATCTTCATTTTCATTGAATTAAACACTAAGATCAAATACACCAGAAAAAAATAAAATAAAATAAAAAGTTCATTCCCAAACACCTATCCATATAATCAATGATTATTATATTTTCGTCTATCGTGTGTTTTTTCCAACTTTTCCATTTTCCTCCATAATTCTTCAGCCAACTGTAATGATACAGGCCGATTGCCGCCATTTTCTGCCCCATCGGCATTTTCCATTTTTGTTGCTGCGGGACAATGAGTCAAAATAAACTCACGAATTTGTGCTACCCGAAGAAGTGCTCGGTTATATGAAATGGGATTAGGAAAGTTATAAGGATGAAATATCGTGGTTTCCGAAACACTCACGGTAGAAGTTGTGATTGATACCGTTTCTTGACGTTCAACTTCATTATTACCATGATGATTGGAACGCTTTGTTGGTGATGTAATCTTTTGTAATTTACAAGTTGGTTTTGATTGCGTTTGTGAACCTATAAAAAAAAAATTGATTATAGAAAATTAACATATGTTAAAAATATTGTGGATAGAAAGTTCTATCAAGAATTAAATAATCAAATGATCCTCGTGTGTACAGACATCCTTTTCTGTGGTATTATTATTTCTAACCTTTTCACATTCAACGTTATTAGTTGAATTCAACACCTACAACTTCGATAATATACACAAATATTGCATCCGGTCCTTAAATCCTGTGTTGTATTGACCATCAATATTTGTGTTTTAAGATTCTACAATTATACCTCGTAACCCTTTATAAGTTTCATATGTCTTACCTTGAATAACATGCGGACTATGGTTATTATTGTCATGTTCCGCTTCCGTCGTTGAATTGGTACCGTTCTCTAAAATATATGGTTCTGGAGATGGTATATGTGATGTCCCATTATTACTTTTTAATTTTTTGTGTGACGTAGAACCACTGCTGCGTGAAGACGATGCAGAAGAAATTGAGAGTTTTCTGCTTGGTGTATATTCTTTTTCACTGTTAAAAAAAATGTGTTGAGGAATTAGAATGGCCTGTCACTAAATAGTTAAATAATTTATTCGAATTGAGCTGTATGACGTCAACTCGTTAAACGACTTGGCCAAAAAAAAAAAAAAAGGCATTAAACATTAAAAAAAAATTATAGCCATTATTTACCTAGACGAATGCTCTAATATATCTAATTCTCTACATTGTATACAGTAATAGTCCTCAGAAAATTCACCATTATCGTCTAGTTGAATTCTAACACATGCTGTATGGTACCACTTTAAGCAACGGTCGCATTGTATCCACCGTCCATCAACGCCTGTATGAAATGAGTAAACAACGTTGTAATTTTGAAGGTTAGAAACTTTATTGGAGTTCAGGAAGTGAGAACGAAGGCAGGCTTTGTAAATTGTGCAAAGGTCATTTTGTCTTCCTAAAAAGTGAATTAACAACCGTCTACCTAAAGTATAAACAACAACAACCAACTTGCAAATATGTAAAAGTATTTTAGAACTTACTTTCTTCTTTTTTACATTTCGTACAAAGGTTATTAGTTGTTAGTTTCTTTGCCGACAATTTTGCGGTTTTGTTGTTCGCAAAAGAAGAGTCATGAACACTGTCTTTCCTTACACGACCCATTTTTTCTGTCGATTTGGACGGATATGGGTATCAATTGTAGGTTACCATACGGTAATACCACGGTGTGACCGCATCTTACCAAAAAGGAATAGCGCGTACAAGTAGGCTTTTTTATGGATAAATTGAAAAAATTGCGACATTTGCGATTACACAATCTACTAATGGGTGATTAAGCGTTAGGTTTTAGGTGACAGTATAAGGATTTGTGATTTGTGAAATTAACATCGGAGCTGTAATGACAATAAATAAAATTTACGATATAAACAGTTGATAACAAATAATTTAATTTTCAATTTAGATCGATCGCAGCAGAAAATGGGCAGACCATGCTTTATAACAATGTGCAAGTCATAATAAGTCATAATGATAACCAAAACAATAAAACAATGATATTATTATTCGATCACCAGAATGTGTATATATTTGTATATATATGTATAAATTTTTTTTAAAAGTGAAATTCATCGAACATCCATAGAGGAGGCAATGCAGATTCAATTTATATATAATGGCCGCAGTTTCACAACGCCTATTTTCTATGCTTTGTACAACTTCCGGAAGATTTAAAAGGCTCGAGCGCAGTCACATGTTAATTATTAACAACAGTTTGATAGTAAATTTTTGTAAACATGTAATTGATTAAAACTTTTAAATTAACATTATTTATTGCTAGATAAAACTTATCAATGCAATTTTTTTTATTTTTTTTACAATAATTTTTTCAGGTAGTAAATATACAGTAAGTAATGAATCTTCTTTATTTAGGTGTGCATATAAAATTGTTATAAAATTATAATATATAAAAACTAAATATTTTGAGTTAATTTAAATACTAATCTTTGCCAAAATAGCTAATTTTTATATATTATAATTTTGTAACAATTCTTTTTTTTTTAAATGTTAAGGTTTTTGTAACAATTCTATATGTATACCTATACTAAAAATAAATTATATTATTTGAAATTTATTAATTGATTTTAATTTTTTGTACTAAGTAATCTTGTTTAGTACTAAAAGATATATTATGTTATATAAGTTAGTATATTTTATTTTTTTTTTTTAAAAAAATTTAAAAAAATATTTAATTTTGGATTTTTTAAAAAAATTTTTATTAAATTCAAAATTAAATATTTTTACTTTAAAATTTATTTATTTATTTTTTTTTTTTTTTATTTTTTTATTTTTTTATTTTTTTTTTTTAATTTGGCAGTTATGCTACAACTTTATTTACTTACATTTTATAATACTAGTATATTATATAACATGTCTACTCTAGGTTGACTATTAAATTAAAGTGCAATCCACCTAGTTGTTAGAGTGCTAACATTTATTAAATAATATATTAGGGAGTGGGGATTAAGCCAAATCTTATTTCATATAAAAATCTTAGCCAATTAAATTTGAAAAATATTACCTGGGGGTAAGGGTAAGCCTCTATAGTAAATGGATATTAGGTAATAAATGTTGGTGCTCTTATAAAGATACTTAAATATAACCTTCTATATTAAACTTTTTCTTATTGTAACTCATCATTTTGGTAAATTTAGAGTATTTGAATTACTAATTGAAGTTTCATATCGGTGGATTTACACAATTGGACCTTTTTTCAAGACCCCGATTTTCATATAATTTTGCAAATCAAACTACCTTATCTCTAAGATCTAATGGGTTGGTGTTTATCTAATGGGTTTATTTATATTGATCAGTTATTTGTTGATCATCTGATCATCATCTGACCAATGAATTTTTGTAAACAATTGAATTTTGGGGACCATTTTTAGGGCCCAATTTCAATTCCGTAAATCTGCCAATATGTGCTACTTATCATAACTGCCTACTTTTTAACCTTTTTTTCTAACTTTTTAAGTAACAAGATTTTACTATAATAAAAGAAAACAAATATAGAAAATAAAAAGGAAATAAAAAAAAGGAAAAAATCTATACTAACTAAACAAAAAACTAAAATAATACAAAATAAATATGAAAAGAAAGAAAAAAAAGTCAAAAAGTAAATAGTTATAATAGTACTATTTATACCTATGCCAGACAATAAAAATCATATAATACTATACAAGGAATCATTTCATCTAAATATTATATATATATGTATAAAGAAAAAAAAAACTATGTTTAAAAAAAAATTCTAGAAAAAATTTTCATTTCAAATTTTACTCCAAAACATCTCAAATATCATTTATTATTTATTTTAAAGGACCTAATTTCACTTGTGATTTTGATTTTGATTTGGTAGATATATTTTTAATTTGGAAGGAGTAAATACTACCAATCTTTTAAAGAGGTAAACTATAATGCCCACCTTTTTAAAATTTTGAAAGGTTCAAAAAAATGCTATAAAAAGTACCAAAACAAAAAAAGTTTGTAAAAGTTACACTATATAGATAGTATATTTGATCAGGTTTTTGCTTCTAATTTTATATTTATAGAACTAGACAAACTCTAGAATTTCTTTACTACTTCTGTGCTTGATAGTACCACAGCTCACCAAGGTGCCTTGCTTAAAAATCTGCTAGTCTTTTTTATCTCTATTAGGGTTCCACAATTTGATTTGATATTCAAATATTTGAATCAAATATTTGATCAAATTCAAATTCAAATTTGACTTTATTTGATTTAATCAAATTCAAATATAGTCAAATTTGATTTGATTTGACAAATATTTGATTTGATTTGAAAATTATTATTAAAAATTCAAACTCAAATCAAATTCAAATTCAAATATTTGAATCAAATAAATTTCAAATCAGGATCAATTTGATTTGATCAAATTCAAATTGGTCCAATATTTGATTTGATTTGAATTTGAGAAACTCTAATCTCTATTTTATATACAGAATATTCAGTAAATAAATTTTGTAAGCTTGGTTATATTTAGATATACTAATTAAACATTTTTTATCAATCAGTTTTTTTGAAAACTTTGGTACAAGAGATTATTGTAAAGAGTTTTTTTTTATTTTTGTTTACTTTAAATTTTAAAAAAATAAATTACTAATAGCAAAAAAAAATGACAACCTATTGCTATAGTGACTCTTATATAATTGGCCAATTATTTTTGAGATTGGCAATCATATAATGATCTGTTTTTTTTTTGTTTTTTTATTTTATTTTTTTTATTTATTTTTCTTTTAAGGGTAGGGTGTCAATATTTCCATTTTCATATAAATAGATTGTAGATCAACTTTGTATAAAAATATCATATGATTTATATATAAACATCATATGATCCGACCAATGAGGATTATCAAATTTTTGTGTAACCCAGGAAAAACATATAGTGACCTCGGCAAATTTAATTCTATATGAAGTTTATTTTTTTTAAAGAGATGCATTTCTTATAACTTCACTATTATAAACAAGCTACTTTAAACTATATATTATATAAATATAGTAAAAATTGACTCAGATAAATAAAAAGTTTTATTAGAAGCATATTTTTATTTACTATATAAAAATTCAATCTACCATGTAGATCATATGAAAAATAATCTACGTACACCCTACCTTTAACTATAAATATTTTTTTAATTGTTATTTTGAAGTTGTTACTAGAGTTGTAGCTATAATTGTTGCTAGAGTTGTTACTAGAGTTATTATTCCAAATTACTAGTTAAAAAACCAACTAGTTAGCAACTTTTCAACTAATTAATTTAAAAAAATTTAAACAACTAATTGATTTATTATTAACTAGTTTAATTACAATTAATTGTTAGTTATCAACTAGTTAACAACTTACTATAATTTTATACTAGGCTAATGCATAGCATTATATGTCTAGAGCTTATCATATAATGTTCATCATATTACACAAATGCGTTAATATGCATATGTTGGTAACATTAAAGCACAAATATAGACATGTGTGCGGACAGACAAAAAATTTCCAAATTCTATTTCTGATAAGATTTACATTATATATATACATGTATATTAAAAAAGTAAAAGTTGTCAAGATTTTAAAAATTGAAGCACATCAGGAAGGTAATTTTTGTATCACTTTGCATAGAAATTAAGGGTCCATTGCTATGCTCCGGCCAGGGTTGGCAATGGATATAGTCCATTGAAAAAATTGCAAACCAATGGAACCAATGAACCAAATGGAACCAATGGAGCTAATGGAATTAGATATTAGTTATTAACAAATACTATATTATAAGCTAGTTGGCCTCCATTGGCTCCATTCACAAATTATTCTCAATGGAGCAATGGAGTGATACCAATGGAGTTGTTCTCCATTACCCCAATGGATAAATGTGCCAACCCTGGCTCCGGCCAATTAATTTACTAAACAACTATTATTATTACTATATAGTACTAACTACAGTACTCTGAGTACTTTTCAATAAACAATTAAATGTTTTGAATAGTACCAACCTGGGTACTAATTATAGGAAAGAGTATTATAATAGAGGGTACTTTATATAGTTACAATTTTATTTCATAAGGATTTTAAATTTAAGTATATATATATCTATAACCAGGTCTTTTTCAATTTTCTGAATTATGAATCTATAAATTGTACCTGAATTTTTTCTATTGAAGTATTATAGCAAGGAGGTACTGTAGTCAGTACTATATAGTAATTGTAATAATATAACAGAAATCACAACTATTAATTTGTAACTAATTATACTTTTCAAGTTAAAATATATCTGGTATGCATCTTTTATTTTAACTCAGCCAGTTTTTAATGTTTTATACCAACTAGATATCTTCTAAAGTATAAAAACACTATTCTTCATATATAATATGAATTGCTTTTGGTACCAATTAGTGTTCCGCATGGATTAGATAGAACGAATATTTTTAAGATCTGAATCTGATCTGAAATTTCAAATTGGGTCCAAATATAGATTTGGATTAGTGTTTAAATATATGAATATACATGGATCTGAATTCTGATCGGATCTTTAAATATGACAAATCGGATCTTTTCAGATTTTTATATAGATCCGAATTCAACAGACCGAATCCGAATCTTGATTTTTGGGGTCTGACAAGTACAGATCTGGATCAGATCCAGATCTCGAATCGGGTCTGCAGAACACTAGTACCAATCATAGAGTTAGTACTTTATTTATAGTTGTTATTTTCAATTTTCACTGATTGAAAATAATTCTGATGATTCTTGACTAGAGATTGTACCTATTGAAAAAACCTCTACCCAGTTACTATTAAATTACCCGGATATCTGGATAAATTACTATGCCACACAATAGCAGTTTGCAGTTTCTACCCAAGTACAATTACTATTCTTGACATAACAAATTAATAATAATGATGATAAATATATTTCATATTTATTGTAAAAGCTAATGCTGAAAATTTTTTATATTTTATTATAAAAATTGTAAATTTTTTAAGATTTTATTTGTGGTTTTTTTTGTATAGTTAGGTTAGAGTTAGGGTATGGTTTTATTAACAAAAGAATATATATGGGTTTTATTAGGTATTATAAATTTAAATAAAGACCCAAATTTTAGCATAATCTATTTTTAGCATCAGCCCCTATATTTATTAATAATATTAAAAATAGGGTGAACGTAGATTATTTTTAATAGTAATTATGTTGTGATCATATAAAATTAGGTGATTGACCAATCACAATTGTAAACAACATAGATTCAACCAATCAGAATCAATCATTTTTGTGTAACTACAAACAATTTGAACCAATCTTAGAAAACTTTACGACATATAGAAGTATAATTTTTTATATTTATTAAAATTTTACTATTATAAAAAAATATTTTGTACTATATATTATAAAATTTTTGGCTAAATTAATAACAACCATAAAAGTTTTATTTGTAGCACATTTTTATGTTTTTATGTTCTATATAAATCTTATTGTACCACTAAAATCATATAATAAATAATCTATATTCATCCTACTTTAATAATTTTAAATAGTTACATGTATTTTTTAATTATTTAAATCGTTTTATATATTATATTTGAATTGTCTTTTTTTTTAAATTATTACTGAATATTAAATCTACTATTAATAATAGATTAGATTTAAATATTTTTAATTGATAATCCGCCTGTCAAGTAAAGAATGGCGAAATGTGGCGTTCTTCCATCTAAATTTTTTTCATACTAAGTTAACGATACATGTCCACTAATTGAAAGTTGTAGAGCTCATCGAGGCGCATCTAACGGTGGTTAGATCATCCAAATCGGCCCAGTAGATGGCGAAATATCGTCGAAAAACGATTGGCCGACTATATAAAATCCGTGACGGAAATTACATATGAAAATCACATGATCCGAAATGCGGCGTGCGCCCATCTAAAACTTTTTTTCTTACTATGCTAACGAAACATGTCGATTAATTGAAAGTTGTAGAGCTCGTCAAGATGCATCTAATATGGCTAGATCATCCAAATTGGCCCAGTGGATGGCGAGATATCGTCGAAAAACGATTGGCCGACTATATAAAATCTCTATATAAACTATTGTTTTACATAGAGATTTTATATAGTCAGCCAATGTTTTTCGACGATATCTTACCATCTACTAGACCAATTTGGATGATCTAACCACCATTAGATGCGTCTTGACGAGCTCTACAACTTTCAATTAATCGACATGTTTCGTTAGCATAGTAAGAAAAAAAGTTTTAGATGGGCGCACGCCGCATTTCGGATCATATGATTTTCATATATAATTTCTTCACGGATTTTATATAGTCGGCCAATCGTTTTTCGACGATATCTCGCCATCCACTGGGCCGATTTGTATGATCTAACCACCGTTAGATGCGCCTCGACGAGCTCTACAACTTTCAATTAGTGGACATGTATCGTTAACTTAGTATGAAAAAAAATTTAGATGGAAGAACGCCACATTTCGCCATTCTTTACTTGATAGGCGGATTATCAATTAATCAAGTTTACAGTATATAATTTATTATAGTAGAGCTTGAATCTATTACTGTATTTGTTTCATATTAAATTTACTATAGTGCAAGACACCCAATCTATATATATAGGTGCCAATTTTGGGTGCTTATATAATTAATTCTGATTGGCTAATTTTGTGTAATTGATTTTGATTAGGCCATACAACATAAATTTCTTGGTTTACATAACCCAGGCGGTCCAAAAATTGAAAACCATAAATTTTTTTTTTAATTAACACACTAGAAAAAACTCGTTTATAATTGTAAAATGCAAAATTTTGAATTTGTTTTTTTACCCCTATTTGCCTTTATTTGATGCCCGTTTATGGTAAAAATATAGCTAAAAAAGGTTTCTTATCATATCACAAAATTGATTACATTTTATATAGACTCCTGCTCTTGCTCTGGTAGGAGAGCTCTAGTAGAAGCTCTGGTAGAGCTTAGCTAGACTCAAGAACGAATTAAAGTAGTTGATGAGACTCAGTGAATTTATGTAATTTGTAATGATTTGTTACCAAAAATTATTGGATTAACGTAGGTTCTGGAACGAAGTTTGCTTATTTTTTGATATTTTTGTTTTTTTACTTTCAGATTTTTTACCGTCTAGATAAATTGATAATCACTAGAATTAGAATTAAAGACCTGTGATATTTTAAGTTTCACTAAACCAATCATTTAGTACTAAACTTGATCTATTGATGAGATTGATTTTCCACTATTTTTATCGCTCTGAATAAGGTTATATTATATATGTGAAATATAAATTTACTAATTTAGGATTAGTATTGTATAAAAAAATAAAATAAGGGCTGTGACATATGGGGTGTCTAGTATTAAAAGTGACCATTTTTACATTTTTTCAAAAAATGAGTTTTTGTTAGATTCATGTAAATTTTTGCATGATTGACATTTTTCAATTATAAATGAAAGTCGATTTGCATAATGAAAAATAGAGATAATGTAAAAGAAAATTTACATGAGACTGTCTAAGGCCAAGCTTATCACGAGATTACCCGATAGTCACGAGTTACTTTTAACCTATCAAAATCATAAAATTTGATAAATTTCGAATTAGTCCGAAAATCAAAACAAATAATTAAACTCAATTATCTCAAAATGAAGTATATGTAAAAATGGTACCTTTTAATACGAGACACCCCATATATTATGTAATATTATTTAATCATAGAGCTACCCCTACATAAGACCAATTAACTAATCAAATTGTATAATTAGTCTTATATAAAAATTTTTTTTGACCCCTTCCCCCCTAGGATATTATGTAAAATCTGTCACTGCTTTAATCCTTCTTATTACATAATTAATCATAGACTTCTAAAATTACATAATGTTATTTATCGATCACTTCAATTCTTATTACCCCAGTACTTTCATTCCCAGAAATTATATCCACGTGCAGCCAGTTATGCCCCGACAGTAAGTATTTTATTTCTATCCAAATTCAAGCTGGTTCTCTTCGATTTAATAATTTATTCTTTACATGCATAAAAAAAGAGAACCTTTAGGATTTTTAATACAATTAACTGTTAACATAGGTATGTATGTATATAAGTTCATCTTTTTAATTAATTACAGACTTATAATCGCATATTACTGCATTAAGCAACAAGTCAGTTTTTGTCTATTATAAGAGTTTTGAAAAACGACTTTGGCTAATTTAATAAAGCCAGAAGCTAAGTAGCTTATTAAAACACAAGCTATTTCTACTGCTCAACTGAATTTTGATTGGCCCAAAATATATATGTTCATTTTGGGGAGCAGAAATCTGAGAGAGAGAGTTACGTTAAACAACTAATTAACTTTCAACGGCCTAATTTACAGAATGATGCATGATAAAAACATTACGTACGATATATAGACTCAGTGCGCATTAATAAAAAAATATTTCAAAAGCTTTTTTCTCTTTACCTTACATATGAAAAAAAATTAGTTTATTACTTTAAAAAGAACAATTGTTTCTCACATGTAATTTCTTAACTTGTAATTTAATTATTGACACAAACCCGAAAAAATTATCACCTTTGCGCAAATTTCACCATTCATGTAATTACAGTATTATTTATGTTGTATATACGTGCATATTCATAATTATCCTAATTTATCATATCTTATGTAACAGCTAACACAAGGCTCACAGGATTAGCACGACGCTTTACCTTGTTAGCCAATAAAAATGAAATTAATAAGGCAAATTAAACCCCATACCATGAATGAAGTGATATTGGTTATATGGCAGATCTTGCATTTTATTAGAGGTGTAAATGCATGAAAGAACTTCGCATATTGCATATTCACTGAGCATTTGTAGTACTTTCTTCTATATCTGGACAACAACTGCCATGGTAGGGTTGTATTATGATAGTACCAAATCAACCTTAACCAAATTCAGTATTGTATATCGATTTGCATGTAATAAATTGAAAGAATCTGGTTTAATGTGTCGGAGATGAATTTTTCTGTTTTGAAATGTTTTACGTAACAATTCCATTAGATAGAATATGCAACAATTTATTAATTGGATATATAAAAAAATTTTTTTTTAAAAAAAAAAATCCAGGTGGCCGGGTCAAAAATTTTATTTTATATTATGTAAACCAAGAAATTTATTTTGTATGACCTTAGTTAAAAACCTATATATGTTTTCTTTTTTTTTATATTAACGCCAATTTTTTGAACATATATAAACTTTAAGCTCTTATAACTTCTTTAAAACAAAAAATAAAAAAATTCTCTAACAGAAATGTAGTTTATCTAGAAATTTATCAATTTGTTAGAGGAATTTTTGATTTAGCTTGTTTTAAAGAAGTTATAAAACTTTAAAGTTTTTTTAATAGACGTTGAATATCTTTTGCTGTCTCACACTGTATAAATTCTTAAAAATAAGCTATTCTAAAAATAAACAACTCTTCTGTTTTTTTTCAAAAATCTCAAAAAAGTTGTTGGCAGTTGCTACATATATAAATCTAAATTTTACTAAGTAAATCACAAAAGTGCTATTAAGTAAACTTGTTTAGAATATTGAAATACAACTATAGTAAAAATTTGGTATTATTTGAACAACTTTTTATTAGTACATTTTTCAATTTTTCAAAAAATTTACCAATTTAAAAATATACAACCCCATATTTTTTTGTATAATTTTTTGTTCAAAAAAGGTTGCTTATTTTTAGAAATATATAGTAATGGATATCTGTTAGGTTCAGTATTCGAAATTAGTGTTCTCAGAGTTTTCATGAGAACACTGTATTAAATTTGTGCACAGTAAAAATTTTTTACTGTTCTCTATTAAAATTTTTTTTGAGAACAGTAAAATAAAAAGAGTGTTCTTATAGTAATTAGTAACTACGTAATATTATTATATCAAATTGAAATAAATGAATATGACTAATTATGATAATTTATGATAAAATTATTTAGTTGAACTTATATGTAATTACTATAGCATAGATGAAAGATATGCTCTAATGTATTTTCATATTTAGATGTTTAATGGATACTATTTATGCTTTTATAGGTAATATTAGAATATTAGTTCATTAGTTATTGTAATGTCAAGTGAACAAAGGTACACATATTATTTTTTTTTTTTTTTTTTTAGTGAGTATAAATGAGAACATAAACAATAGATTGAGAACACTCATAGCTATTATGCTGTTCTCATGAGAACAGTGTTTGAGTCTGAAATTTCGAACACTAGTTGGGTTTTATTATTAATTTTAGTATACAAATTCAAGTTCTATATTGTGGTTATAATATTCTGCGAAATATAATCCATATTTTTTCAAGTTTTTATTACATAACAAGCAAGATATAAAATAGTATCAAATGAAGATAATAGTTATATAAGTGTATATAAAAATCAAAATAGTCAAATCAAGCAACTATTCTAACAGCTTTTTATAATTAGTATAAATAATTATTCTAACAACTTATAATAGTTAGCATTAAATAAATATTCTAATAACTTTTAATAATTAGTATTAAATAAAGGTGCTAATATTTATTAGATAATATTTTAGAGAGTGAGGGTCAAGCCAAATCTTACTTTATATAAAAAATTTTAGCCAATTAAATTTAACTAAATATATTACCTGAAGGTAGAGCAGGGTTGGCAATAGATATACTCTATTAAAAAAATTGCAAACCAATGAACCAATAGAACCAATAGTGTCAATAGAATTAAATATTAGTTATTAACAAATACTATATTATAATAAGCTAGTTGGTCTCTATTGGCTCCATTCGCAAATTATTCTCAATAGAGCAATAAAGTGATGCCAAAAGAGTTGTTCTCCATTTATCCCAATAGATAAATATGCCAACTCTAGGTAGGGATATAAGCCTCTATAGTAAATGGATATTAGGGAGCTTCCAGAAATCAGCTGATTTTTGTTTAGTATAAGCCTACCCCCACCCAGTGTTGTACACGGACATTGTCCCGCCAATTTTACAGGGACACGGACAGTCCGGGACGGGACGTCCGGGATATGTCCGCAATAATGTCCCAACACGATATTGTTCGCGAACAATGTCCCACTAATTTTTAACTTTGTCCCTACTATGTCCGGGACATGTTCGCTGGGTAAAACCAATCAAATTACGGAATTATACAGACCCTTGGTTTGTGTTTTGTAAAAAATGATAATAATTTATGATGGATACAACAAATTTTATTGGTTGGTGATTACGTGTTGATTCGCCGAATGTCCGGGACAAAAAAAATTCTGGGCGGACATGTCCCGGACGTCCTGTCCCGGACTGTCCGCTGTCCGTGTCCGTGNTCAGCTGAAGTATCAGGTGTAATTCCGGCCAACATTTCATAATTCTGGCCAAAGTTGCAAAATTATTTTTGACCAAAATTATAAATTTATTAATAATATTTATTAATTAATAACTTTTGATTTACTGGGCCAAATTTGATGATTTAACTACCAAAATGATCCTCTCAACGAGAGAATTCTAGCGAGCCCAAAATTGTTAAAATCCAATCACAGAATCCTGTGATCAGAATAGATTTGTGCTACTATAAAAGTTCTATAATTTATTAAATAATTATAACCCATTTATAGTAACACACGATTTTAGGATCCTGTGATTGAGTTTTAACGATTTTGGGCTTGTTAGAATCCTCTCATTGAGAGGATCATTTTGGTAGTAAAATCATTGAAGCCGACCCAGTAGATCAGAAGTTATTAACAATTAAATATTAAAATTTAATTGTTAATAACTTCTAATCTACTGGGCCGATTTCGATGATTTTACTACCAAAATGATCCTCTCAATGAGAGGATTCTAACAAGCCCAAAATCGTTAAAATTCAATCACAGGATCCTAAAATCGTGTGTTACTATAAATGGGTTATAATTATTTAATAAATTATAGAACTTTTATAGTAGCACAAATCTATTCTGATCACAGGATTCTGTGATTGGATTTTAACAATTTTGGGCTCGCTAGAATTCTCTCGTTGAGAGGATCATTTTGGTAGTTAAATCATCAAATTTGGCCCAGTAAATCAAAAGTTATTAATTAATAAATATTATTAATAAATTTATAATTTTGGTCAAAAATAATTTTGCAACTTTGGCCAGAATTATGAAATGTTGGCCGGAATTACACCTGATACTTCAGCTGACCCACCCACTCACCCAGAAATCAGCTGATTTCTGGAAGCTCCCTTAGTAATAAATATTAGTACTCTAATCATTTTAATAGTTTTTTTATGATTAGTATTAAAAATAATAATTCTAATAGCTCTTTAGGGCAGTGTCATTAATCACCTGATTATTTTTTATCAGAGGTCTACCCCTCCTCCTCTTCCTTAATATATAAATAGTCAGGTTCTTATATATAATTTCAACTTTTTTTACCCCCCTCCCCCCCTAAAAAATCACCTGATTTTTGTTACTCCCCTTATAGTTAGCTGTAAATAACTATTCTAAAAACTTCATATAGTTATATTAAATAATCATTTTATTAGCTCTTTATTGTTGCATTATAAAATTATTTTAACAAGTTCTTTTGGATAAACATTTAGTATTTGAATTAAACTGTTAAGATATACTGGTAGCTCATAATTTGTGAGATATTTGATCAACTTTATAAACAACAAGTGATGTTTAATTGATAAATATTAATAAATAGATTTTTATTATTTATCGCTAGTGCGATTCATCGCTACCCCCTGATTGACCAATCATTTTGTTTGTTTTGATTTACATTAATCAAAACAAAACAAATAGTATCCGCATTACGATTAGGGTTAGTTTTTGGCAGGGCACGAGTTAGAAGGCCCTCCTAACCCAAAATTTCGCAAGGAATTTTTTTTGTCAAGAAAAAAGTGTAGTTTCTTAGTCAAAATTTTAAGTTAGAAGCGATTTTTTAAAAAAAGTTTGTTTTGCTTCGATTTCACGTTACACCTAATCCTGCATCCCGATTGGTCGATCGGGGGTGGTGATGCATCGCACTGGCGATGAATGATAACTCTCTAATAAATATAAATTTTCAAAATTTTTCATATTGAGGTTTAATATACTATATAATATCTTATAATTTAAAATATAAAAATTGAAAAGTATATAAGTTATATATAATAAAATTAGTTAATAGCAGAAATTGCCATTTTTATAACTTTATAATTATTAAATCAAGTCTATATCTGTATATATACATGCACTTAAAATGTATATGTACTTAAAAGTAGAATTGTGGGCATGGGAAAATTTTTGGGCATACCTGGAAGAGCATGCTTCAGGCTGAGACATGCTCTTTCTATTGTGCTTGAGGCATGCCTTATAAATAAATCACATGTAATTTTATTATAATAACTGCTAAATGCACACATGTACATATGCATAAGTTTATTAATTTTTTTTATTTAATATATTTTATAACATTTATACTTTAAATATTTTCAAGAAAAATATCATCAATAGACCAATCCTCCTTTAAAGACAGAGTTGCTCTATATTTACCCAAAGAGAATTTCTAACACCTCTTGATTTCTTTCAAACATTTTGAAATCAAAAAGATTTCTATAAAAAATGCTTCATTTTCTATAATTATTTTTTCTAGTTTTTTATCTAAGTCTTCTACCATTTCGTTTTTCTTATCAAAAAAGATATCCAAGCTTATATTGTTATTAATTAAAGAGTTAAAAATAGTTTTATACTACTTGCTTGGCTTTGGTAGGTACCTTTTTTTTGAGCTTATTTTTAAGCTGCCCAATAATAGAAAGATTATAAGATGTAATTTTATTCTGAATTTTAAATTTTACTAGACCAAGTGATAAAAATAGCTATTTATAGCCAGCACTATAAGGGACAATTGTAAGAACCTTCATTGCAAAGTGATATATAATAAAGGTGCATTTCCAGTGAATTTTACCAGAAAGACCATAGAGTTTTTTGATGAATCAAAAAAAATTTTATCAAATGAGAATTATTGTTTTTGTAACTAATGAGTTCTTTAAATAAAAGACTTGTATCTCTTTACTAAAATTTCATGCTTTAGCCAATTCTAGTGAAGCATGGATAACATCAGAAAAACAAAAATATTAATAATCTGTAGTAATCTTCAAATTTATTAAATAAGTACAAAATCTTGTTTAAAAAATTGCAAAGATTTTCAAAATTTAGATTTTTGTAGTTCTTTGCAGATTTTTTCCAAAAATCTGTACAAATATTAATCTTTGCAAATTATTATAGGCGCTACCTATTATAATCTGTAATAACCTTCAAAATTATTAAATAATCCCAAAATTTTTAAAAAAAACTGCGAAAATTTATAAAAAATTTTAATTTTGCAGTTTTTTTAAAATTTACACATATATACAATAGTGGAAATAAAAGTAAATTTCCATAGTAAGAAATAGCCAGAATTTACTTTTATTCCCACCATATTGCATAAATAAATAAATAATAAACAAATATAAAAAGCATATTTTTTATTTACTTTTTTTTTAATAATTATATTGTTTTACAGTCGTTTTATGCTTTTATTCTCTTCTCTTTATCTTTTTTTTATTATTATTATTTTATAATTGGTTTTTTATTACTTTTATTATTATTATTATTTTTTTATTATGATTTTTTTTTTACGATTTTTTTTATTATGTTTTTTTTTATTCCAATTTTTTTTTATTCCAATTTTTTTTTATTACAATTTTTTTTATTACAATTTTTTTATTACAATTTTTTTTTATTACAATTTTTTTTAGGGAAATTATAGGCATCTCTCGCAGGATATATATAAGCTATATATCTCCCACAACCAAATTCGTTTAAGGTAGGGTTAGGATTTGTGTAAGGGTTAGTGTTAGTGATGTATATAGTAAAATTGGTCAAGAAAAATTTTTTTGTTAGGCTCGAAAGGTAGTTTCTTATGTAAATGCTCAAGAAATAAACGATTTTTGAAAAGGTGAACGTTTGTTTTAAAATTTGTCTGATCATGTTACATTACACCTAGGGCGATTAACTATTCGCTAATTTGGCATCAATCATCACGTGGAATGATTTTTATTGGCCAATTTCGCGGGAGATGCCTAGAAATACCCCTTTTTTTATTATGATTTTTTTCTATTACAAATTTTTTTTGATTACGAATTTTTTTTATTACAATTTTTTTTGATTAAGATTTTTTTTATTACGAATTTTTTTTATTTTATTTTATTTTATTATTATTTATTTTATTTTATCTTATTTAAGGCTTTATTTTTTAGCGACCCATCGCCATGGCTATACATGAGGACGAAAGCATTTCGGGTTCTAAAACCCGAAATTAAAATTTGAAGACGAAATTGTTTTTGACCTATTTTACTTGAAAGATGAAATTATTTGATACTTTTTTTGAATAGACGAAATTATAAAAAATATATCTATATAAATTTTATTTGCTCTTCCTTATAAAAAATTTTAATTTTCTCTAATGAAGACGAAATAGGCCTTTTTCAAAAATCAATTTCGGTGGTATCACTAGCCATGGCGACCCCGCAATCAGCCAATTGAATTTGGTCATGTGACTACTGATTTGATCATTAAAAAAAAAAAAAAAAACCTCAAATTACATAATATAACATTATTTATTATATACATAATAAATATTAAATTCTTTATTATTAATAAGAAAAAAAATACAACAGTCTTATTCGTATGCTCAACCCCACTCCAAAGACAACCAAAACAAAGAAGCCTGCACACCACCTACGAAATCATATTCAAGTTGGCACCACAAAGCAACAATGAAATTGTACCTGAGACTAGTAATGCTACCAAATTGATTTTTGAAAAAGGCCTATTTCGTCTTCATTAGAGAAACAGGAAATTATAGGCATCTCTTGCAGGATGTATATAAGTTATATATCTTCCACAACCAAATTCGTTTAAGGTAGGGTTAGGGTTTGTGTAAGGGTTAGTGTTAGTGATGTATATAATAAAATTGGTCAAGAAAAATTTTTTTGTTAGGCTCGAAAGGTAGTTTCTTATGTAAATGTTCAAGAAATAAACGATTTTTGAAAAGGCAAACGTTTGTTTTGAAATTTTTCTGATCATGTTATGTTACACCAAGGGTGATTAACTATTCGCTAATTTGGCATCAATCATCACATGGAATAATTTTTATTGGCCAATTTCGCAGAAGATATATTTCCTACAGAAGATACCTAACAACACCCTAGAGAAAATTAAAATCTTTTATAAAGAAGAGCAAATAAAATTTATAAAAATATGTTCTTTATAATTTCATCTATTCAAAAAAAGTATCAAATAATTTTGGGTTTTAGAATCTGAAATAATTTTATCCTCATATATACCTGAGACCAAGTGACGCAATCAATAATACTAGAATCAAAAATAACCTAAGCCTGACCACTGACGGCTTTAGCGACAGCTCCAATGATGGCTCCAATGATGAGACTAACGACTAGAAATAAAAAGAGAAAAGAATATTAATAGATATTGAGAGAAAAAAAACAACTTTCGAACTATGATACAAAAAATGCACCTATTATGAAAAATGAATTCACTTTTATCACTTCTAAACTGATTATACTGATTATAACGCTTATAACGATTATAACGCTTATAACGCTTATAGCGCTTATACCGCTTATAACACTTATAACGCTTATAGCGCTTATACCGCTTGTGACGCTTATGACGCTTATAGCGCTTATACCGCTTATACCACTTATAACGCTTATACCATTTATAACGCTTATGTTGCTCTTGTAGATTATAGTGTTTATCATTGTAAATCAATGCTTATAACGCTTATTCTAAAATATATTTAAAGACACAGAATTTCCCTTAGTCAAACTAGACCAAGACACCCCACTTCTCTTTATATTTATTATACATCTTGTACTGGGATTTCTTAGGAACAGAAACCTAAGGATAGCCCTATCTTAGATTATTAATAAAGAAACTATTCATCTAAATAATACCAAGTTTATTATCAAGTAACAGTAAAATCGATAATTCCTTATTGAATACTCTCACGAACTGCCCTTAAAGAAGAGTATAATTTCTTACAGACTAAGGAATTATACCTACCTCTTGGATACCACTATAAACCGATAAAGGATCCTATAGCCGTATCGTTGTTATAGTAAGGAGTAAAGAAGGCCTCCCTACTGTAATATTTGGTGCCTTCTGGCGGAAACTTTTAAAACATTTGGATATTATTGAAGATATTTGAAAACTTCTACAGCTCTAGCTGCTGCTGTTCGTCCTGGAAGTCTCTTTGCTCACGGACTCTATAAAACCTATTGCTGCTGCCGTTCGTCCTGGAAGACTCTTTGCCCAAGGACTCTATTTATTTTAATTGCTGTTTATTCTCATAACTTTTGCTGTTGCTATTCATCCTGGAAGACTCTTTGCCCAAGGATTCTATCTATTAACTAAACTTACTAACAAGATATTACTAACAATTAATTATTTTGAGATTTAGTCAGGAGTCATAAGGCATATAGAAGCAGGAGTTAAATTTTTCCTAGCAAGTTTTTTTTAGTTCTTATTTACTAGTAGTTTATTGCTAGTTTTTTATTTTTTCACTAATAAATTCACTAACTACTGCATTGATTTTGCGAATATCTAAATCGGGAAATTGTTTTTTTATTTGTCCGAGCAGGAAGGTTTGAACCTTTTGGGGTTTGGAGGAGTATTTTTGTGCTAGATCTGCATTTCATAACTTTTCTAATTCAGTAAAAAGGAAAGAGGTATCCGTAATTTCTTTTTTTTGATATTTTTTAACTATATGACTACTGATATTAACGAATTATATAATCGACATATTAGAAACCACCTAGTAGAACATTATCAAAACTCTGCTCTTCCATTCCACACTCTCCAACTACGTGCTCCTGATCTTTCTTGTCAAGAGAGTTATCCTCCCCCTCGAACTAGTGGTCATGTTTTTGCCCGAACACTTTTTGGAAGATTTTGGCACTGGTATTCTGGTACCTACTCTGCTGATTCCTATACCTCTCAAACTACTGGAAACTTTATTCGCCTAACTGCTACTAGAGACCCTGCTACTATCTGTGCTTGTATTCGAGATATTATTTTTAGCTGCCGATATCAAATAGAACTTGACAATCCAAGAGAAATTGCTCTTGCTATTCTTTAACGTTTTACCCATTGAACAACTTTACCTCCTCTTGATTTTGCAGATTATACTACTTTTGACCCATATTTAGACGCCGATACTAAAAACTATAACCCTCGATATCCAGACTTAGGATATTCTATTGTTGAAGGATCTAACAATACTTTTAATACTGTACCTTTTCTTACCCTTCCTGAAACACGTCCAACTACTCCTCTTGGTTTTAACCTATCCCCTTTTAGTGAAAATAATAGTGCTATTAGTTCTCAAACCCCACCATTTCAACGTACTAGCCTACCTGCAAGTCCCACAATTTTAGCACCTAATCAACAAGATATAGATCTTGAAAACTTCTTTGAAACCACCTCTACTTTTAATTTAGATAGACTTTTACCAGACACTACTGAAGAAACCAGTGAAGAAGACCAAGAACCTTCCTTAACCTCACCTGTAGAGAACCCACCTCCTATTATAGCTGAACAAGCTTCGCTGATGCTGCTAATGCTATTAATACCTTAGCTGCTGCATTTGTACATGGAAGAGTTGAAAAGAACGTCCTCCCTGTAAATTTCTTTAATGGCGATGGAACCCAAGACCCACTCGAATGGTACTCTGAGTTTAAGCGTGCTGCTGTTGCCAATCGATGGAATGCTGTCTGAAAATTAGAACTTGTCCCTGTATACTTGAAAGGAATTGCTCTAAACTGGTTTTCCTCTCTTGCAACTAAACCTACTGCTTTTAGCGATAAGGACAATGCAGATACTAGTTTTAAACATCTGTTCCTAGACCGATTCGTAACCCCAAAACAAAAAGTTTTGTGGCAAAAGCAACTTTTGATATCAAACAAGGTGCCAACTCAGTTGATGACTATATTAACTGGTTTAGAAAACTGAAGCGACATGTTAACCCTAACAAAGCCTTCCCTGATGACTTTGTAATCCAACTCTTTATCCAAGGCCTTCGTCCTAAGTTTGCTATAAATGTACAAGCCTCCGAACCTGCTGATCTTGATGCTGCAATGAAAACTGCTCGTAAATGGGAAACTGGAAAACTTATGGCTTCCCCTAATACAGATACAGACCAAGCTATTAAACAACTAACTGAACAAATCGCTCAACTTAGTATTAACCTTGCCCAGAAGCAACCAAGTGCTAGCCTCTCTGTGAACTATGCTGATTCTTCTAAACAAGCCAATCCAATTAAACAACCTCCTACCTGCCATTATTGTTGTCAAACTGGACACTTTATTGCACATTGTTGTCTTAAAAAGAAGAATCAAAGTAATGAACGAGGAAGAAACAGACAGTCCAACAATAATAACTACCGACGTGACTCTTATAAAAACAGATCTAGAAATCGAGATAATAGAGACCAAGATTATTATAATAGAGACCGAAGCCACTCTAGAAATAGAGATAATCATAATGATCGAGATGACTACCGCTCTAGAAGTCTAGACCGATCTTCTTCTTGGAGACCTAGCAACCGAACTCCCTCTCCCTACTATAGAAATGTTAACTATCTTGATGGAACTCCTTCTACTACTACCACTACCAACCAACCTCTTAGTCCACAAAAATGGGAAACATTTCTAGACAATCCTTCTGTTCATACTGCTCTATCTTCTTACTTGTACGAAGAAGCTAAAACTGCTAACTTGATCCAGACATCTGCTTATACTACACCTGTCAAATGTAATGTTAAAATCAATCAAAAACCACAAGAAGCTATTATTGACAGTGGAGCTTCTATCAGCATGATCACACACCAATTAGTCCAAGATCTAGGATTAAAAATAGAACAAGCCTCTCTTAGCCTTATCATACCTGCTACTGGAACCCCTTCTCGTCCTTTGGGAATTATTCGAGACTTACCTATAGAAATAGATGGTGCTATTGTTTCTATTACTCTTGAAGTAGTTCCTGCCACCTCTTACTCATTATTGCTTGGAAATGACTGGTCAAAGAAAGTTGAAGCTAGTTACAATTGGAAAAATGTATGCTACTCTTTTAAATGGAAAACCAAGAAACATACCATCCCTACCTCCTATGAAAGCAACCAACCATTACCTTCACAACCTACTGTTACCGACCCTGCTGAATTAGACACCTATGAACAGGAATACTTAGTCCCTCAAGAAGCTTATGCTTTTATTATCACACAAGAATTAGATATTACTTCTACCTCTGATGATGATACCAACTCATGAATTATTCATCAACCTAGACATAGGAAGCGTGTCCCTTCTAAACCTCGTATATGTGGCAATTGTGGCTCACCTGAACATTTCTTTGCCAACCGCCCTACCAACCATTGTAACCGTTGTCAACAAGCTGGGCATATTGCTGTCCACTGCCCCCAACAAGTACCGAAACAGACCTCTTGCTGTACCTGCAATGGTAATGACCATTTGTATCGAAACTGTCCTGAAAATATCTGTCATACTTGTAGAGCAACTGGACATATTGCCGTTGACTGTTCTTTTGGAGCCCTTAAGGAACAGAACCGAATCTGTCAATGTGGATGTAATCCTGATGATATTGAAGCCCGTAGAATGTACAACTTTAGTACAAGGCGTACTCACTACTGCTGTCACTGCAAGAAACCAAATAGACCAGAAGACCTCCAAGTTCTTAACAATCAATTTGTTTGCCAAGGATGTGTCTCTAACTACTATTATGAACTCCCTTCTGATAACCTTTAACGCATATATTATTATAGTCATGGAGAAGGACGTGGAACTCTTGTCCAATGTAAAATCTGTGGAGAAACTAGACCTACCTCTAAGATGAATAATCTAGAAAGCCTAGAACAAACCCTTTGGTTTTGTGACCTTGAACACCTCTATGCTTATAAAGCAGGACAGGATGTTCTTTACAATTTAAATTACAATTTGTGGACCAGAATCAGACATTATACTGAGTCCAACAGAAGTGCTGGATCTCAGTATGAAATGAACCAGACCCGTATCTTCCGACTTGCAAAAATTTTCTTACAAAAATTAGACCAAAGCCTGACTGAAGCCTTAGAACCTTTAATGACTGATCGTATTAACCAATCTTGGAGTCAAGAAGAAATACAATTAGTACTTCGTGCTGAACATGGCATATTAGAAGAGGATGAAGAATTTCAATTACAACAGACTCTTGAAGTTTCCTTTGACACTAGCTATCCTGAATTTTGTAAAGAAACTGCTCTTGCTAACCTTAGAAGGAACTTCTCAGACACTCCTATTGATCTCTGCAAGGAATATCTTCATGTTAAGCACTAGGAAGAACATGATGAACATGATGGATACTGTACAGAATGTGTACCTCCACCACCACCAATATTCGAACCAGACACTATACCACTAGAACCTACTCAAAATGACCGAACTATTGTTACTATCGAAGTTTTTGAAACATTACAACAACAAGTTGTCCAACAGAACCAGACCATTAAACAACTTCAACAACAAGTCCAAAAACTTGAAAACTTTAATCAACAATTGCTTCGCCTTATTCACCAAGACGCCCAGTACCTATAACATAGAACTGAAACCCTTGCTATCCTGTTTTCAAATACAAATTTTTAGATAATCCTAGGCATGATGGCAAACTACCTGTTGACTCAGACAACTGTATTAACAGACCTCTTAAACCCCCTGAACACCCGATAAATTTAGTACCTACTCCTGTATATAGTATAGACACTCTTATCCCCTATGAGGAATATACGTTGACCCCAACTACTTTATTAAACACAGGTCCTCTTGCTGCAGACCAAGGACTTAAATTTAGATATTTTCTTGATAAATTTGCAGACATTTTTGCAATAGACATTAATGAATTAGGAAGAACTGACTTAGTTTCTCATCGTATTTTTACAGAAGATGTACCACCCATTCGCTCTAGACCCTATTCTATACCCCCAATTGAACAGACATTTATTAAAGAGAAAATCCAATGAATGATGAAACATAAACTTATCCGACCTTCGAATAGTCCCTGGACTTCCCCTGTTGTCCTAGTCAAAAAGAAAAATGGCAAATTACGCTTTTGTGTAAACTATCGGAAACTTAACAATGTTACTAAAAAGGATGCATACCCTTTACCTCGTATTGATGAAATGTTAAATACCCTTGCTGGATCACATTGGTTTTCCACTTTGGATCTTGCAAGTGGATACTAGCAAGTAGCTATGCACCCCCGTGATAAAGAAAAGACTGCTTTTGTAACTCGCTATAGAACTTATGAGTTCAATGTGATGCCTTTCAGACTTTGTAATCCCCTGCTACGTTCCAAAGACTAATGGATCGAGTGTATAAAGGAATTGCTTGGAAATTTGTAGTAGTGTACTTGGATGATACCATAGTGTACTCTCGAATATTCGATGACCACCTGAAGCACTTGAATGAAGTGTTTCGAAGAATCAAACAAGCTGGCTTACGACTTAATATTGAAAAATGTAACTTTTGGATGCAAAAATTACCTTTCTTAGGCCATATAATTGCACCTAGTGGAATAGCCCCTGACCCTATGAAAATTGAAGCCGTACAAAAGATCCAACCACCACAGAATATAATCCAACTTCGCTCATTCTTGGGATTAGCTGGATACTATAGACAATTTATCCAAAACTTTTCTGCTATTGCTAAACTCTTGGATCAATTGTTACAAAAAAGATGAACCATACCAATGGACCCATATTCAACAAGAAGCTTTTGATGAACTAAAAGACCAACTTACTGCTGCCCCTATATTAGCCTACCCTAATTTCAGAAAGACCTTTATTTTGGCCACTGATGCTTCTTATTATGGATTTGGTGCTACTCTTAGTCAATTGGACCAAAATCATAAGGAACACCCCATTGCCTATGCAAGCAAAAGTCTACGAAAAGAAGAAGTAAACTATGGTACAACTGAACTAGAATGTGCTGCTGTAGTATGGGCAATCGAACATTTTCATAAATATTTAGGCGCTACCAAGTTTATCTTAGTTACAGACCATTTAGCATTAAAATAGCTACACACTGTTGAACCTAAAGGAAGGATTGGAAGATAGATTCTTAAACTCCAACCTTATAATTTTGAAATCTTTCACAAACCTGGAAGAATTCACTCCAATGTTGATGTGCTATCACGCCTACCGACCCAGACTATTAAAGCATCCAGATCATGAATTTAAATCGATATAACCAACTTTATGATTACCTAGAATCAGACAAGTTACCAGACGAATTTACAGACTATGAAAAGAAACAATTAATTAACCAGGCTAGATATTTTGAAATTAGACATAATCTCCTATACAAAAAGAACTGACAAGATTCAGAACACCCCTTTCGAGTTATTAAATGGACAGAAGTAGAACCAATCCTATTTATAATGCATAAACACCCTACAGCTGGACATTTAGGAACTGATGCTATGTACTATAAGATAGCTGAACGATATTATTGGGACCAAATGTATCGAGATGTCCAAAAATATGTAAAGACTTGTGAGACATGCCAAAAGAGACTTAAAGGACGCAGAAAAGAACCTCTTCATCCTATCCAAATAGGACGTGCTTTTGAAAGGATTGGAGTTGACCTTGTCGGACCCTTACCCATAACTGCTCAAACCAATCGTTA
>QKWP01000381.1:12351-25199 GCA_003550325.1 Gigaspora rosea | reverse complement strand
CATTTTTATTATTATATTTTATTATATTGTATTATATTATTATCCTGAGAAGTTAGATACTTAGAATAGTTAATACCACTTATAACGCTTATACTGATTATAACGCTTATAACGATTATAACGCTTATAACGCTTATAGCGCTTATACCACTTATAACGCTTATGACGCTTATAGCGCTTATACTGCTTGTGACACTTATAACGCTTATACCGCTTATACCGCTTATAACGCTTATACCGTTTATAACGCTTATGTTGCTCTTGTAGATTATAGTGTTTATCATTGTAAATCAACGCTTATAACGCTTATTCTAAAATGTATTTAAAGACACAGAATTTCCCTTAGTCAAACTAGACCAAGACACCCCACTTTTCTTTATATTTATTATACATATTGTACTGGAATTTCTTAGGAACAGAAACCTAAGGATAGCCCTATCTTAGATTATTAATAAAGAAACTATTCATCTAAATAACACCAAGTTTATTATCAAATAATAGTAAAATCGATAATTTCTCATTGAATACTCTCACAAACTGCTCTTAGATAAGAGTATAATTTTTTACAGACTAAGGAATTATACCTATCTCTTGGACACCGCTATAAACTGATAAAGGATCCCTGTAGCCGTGTTGCTGTTATAGTAAGAAGTAAAGAAGGCCTCCCTACTTAATTTTTACCCCTTTCTCCCTTTTACTCCTCTCTCCCTTTTACCCCTCTTTTCCTTTTACCCCCTCTCTCCCTTTTACCCCCTCTCTCCCTTTTACCTTTCTCTCCCTTTTACCTCTCTCTCCTTTTTACCCCTCTCATCCTTTTTCCCTCTCTCCTTTTTACCTATTATAGCCCAATTTTTCATTAGCACATTTCAAATATAACATTTATAAAAATTACCCCATTACCATTCTTTCAAATATACTCATTTTACCCATTACCTTTTTTCATATATAACCTTTTTCTCCAATACCTACTTTTCAAATATAACCTTTTTTAAAAAACGGCCCTCCATTAGCTATTTTTCAACTATGATCTCACATAGATTATTCGGGGTCCTGACAGCATGGTACCAGCGACAACACAACAATACTAACAATATTAACAATACACCAACAATACTAGTGACAAAACCAAATCCAGAAGGTATCAAAAAAAATTACGAAAGCAAAAAAACAAATCAATAGAAAAAAAGATTATCACAGTATACAAAAAACAATCCTGTTATATATGATTACCAATCACGAATATGATTGGCTGATCATATGGGGGCCACTGTGCAATGGGTTGCTATTGTATTTTTGCCTTATTTTAATACCATTTTTTTGTATTTTATTTTATTTTATTATCAGAGTTTTTTTTATTATATATTTTTTTTATTTTATTTTTGTTTTTTTTTTATTACATATTTTTTTTTTAAATAATAAATTTTCTTTTTATTTAAATTATTTTTTTTTTTTATTTAAATTTTTACACGTCACTCTGGTCATATTAACATTCTCTAGCAATAGAAAAATTGTCGATATATTCAGATATTAGTTTAATAAGCATCTCTATTTATACCAACATTATATTAATATTGCATAGATATGTCGACTTAGGCAGAGGTAAATTTTTTTGTTTTACCAAGCTTATACTAAAAATAATAAACTTAGCAAAATGAATTTATTTTAGCACAAAATGAATTTGTTTTATGTTTAGCATAAAATAAATTCATTATATATTTGTATAAAATGATGAAATGAATTTATTTTATGCTTATTGTTTCATGCCAAGCTTAGTATAAAGCAAATTTAAAAAATTAATTTGATTGGTACACCTATAATGATAGTCGGTTTATAAAAATTGTTGCTATATACAGCAATAAAAATTATCTTAAATAATTTTTTAATATTAAAATTGTTGGTAGGGTTCCTTAAATTCAAATCAAATCAAATATTGGATCAATTTGAATTTGATCAAATCAAATTGACCCTGATTTGAATTTGATTTGATTCAAATATTTGAATTTGAATTTGATTTGAATTTGAATTTTTAATAGTAATTTTCAAATCAAATCAAATATTTGTCAAATCAAATCAAATTTGGTCATATTTGAATTTGATCAAATCAAATATAGTCAAATTTGAATTTGATCAAATATTTGATTCAAATATTTGAAGATCAAATCAAATTGCGGAACTCTAATTGTTGGTATGTCATTATAATCAATATCTCTTATAATTGTCAGTATTACCAATAAATTTTTTAACACTATAGATTTTTTTTTGAAAAAAGTGAGTGTCGATATAACCAGTTGTCAGTTAATCCAGCTGTCAGTATAACTAGAGTGACATGTATTTTTTTTTTTATTTCATATTTACTTTTTTTTTTTTTATTTAAATTATTTTTTTTAGAAAATAACTAATAATAACTATAGGTGATTATTACCTATAATCTACAATGCATAAAAAAATAAACAAAACAAATAACTTTTATTAAATCAAAATTAAATCTCTTTAATATTAGGGTAAGGGTAAAGCTTAGAGATTAAAGTAGGGCTTTGCATATAGTAAAATTTAGCAAGGAATTTTTTTTTGCATAAAAAAAAGTAGTTTAATAGACAAAATTTTAGGTTAGAAGAACTTTTAGCAATTTTTTAAAAATTTTTTTTGTTTTTGTTATACAAAATTAATCTACATGTTACACCTGATCCTGAATTTTAATTGGCAAATTGACTACAGGTAATAATTACCTGTAGTGTAAATTAGTAATTTTCTGGTATACGTAGATCATTGTTCATATGATCTACGTGGTATATTAAATTTTTATATAGTAAATAAAAAAATACTTCTAATAAAACTTTTTAATATCTTAACCAATTGGTATCAAATTTATGTAATATATAGTTTAATCCGGTTTGTTTTTAATAGTGAAGTTTCGCAATATGTATTGCTTTAAAAAAAAGTAACTTCACATATAATTAAAATCTCTGAGGTCACTATATGTTTTTTCTGAGTAGTACAAAGAATTGCTAATTCTGATTGGTCGAATCATATGATGTTTATATGATATTATTATATGTTATTGTTACACAAAGTTGATCTACATTCTATTTTATATGAATTTGGAAATGTTGACACCCTACTCTTAAATTATTTTTTTTTATTTAAATTTTTTTTATTTAAATTATTTTTTTTTATTTAAATTATTTTTTTTATTTAAATTATTTTTTTTTATTCTATAGTTTTATTTTCTAATTTTAACATTTTTTTCTTATTTTTATTTTTAATTTTTTTTATTGTTTTTGTTATTATTATTATTTATTTAATCTTTTTTTTTAATTTTTTTTTAATTTTTTAATTTATTTATTTATTTTTTTATTTTATTAATGTGTTTTTTCTTTATTTATTTATTTAATTTTTTTTTAACTTAAAATAGCCGACAATACACAAGATCATGATTAGATCATTACAATCTATTTTAGATCATCTTATTATAAGTTAAGTTTTTTTTTGGTTTTTCTATTATTTTTATTTACTTATTATTATAGGGACTGCCTATTTCTACTATGGTATTTTGCTATTTCCACCATGGTTATACGAAAACTTATTATTTTTAGATTTTAATATAATGTATATTATAATTTTAATTATTTTCAATTGGCTCAACTTGATTTAGGTTACCAAAACAAAACTTGTGTAATATTATATGACATTAGTGGTATGTAACCAAAAATTATTTTTGCAAAAACAATGCACTAGGCCTTTGTATAATATATGTGCATATGTTGTGTAACCAGTATATGTACTGTGATTGGATGTTGCTTTGAACTTAAATTTAGAGTTAGGTGGGCTGGAATTATATTTAACCCGCCGGGGCATTATCATGATAGTGCCCACTAGCATTAAGCTTAATGCTGGCTGACCCAACTAAAATAAAACTTGTGTAATATTACACAACATTAGCAGCATTTAACCAAAAATTATTTTTGCAAAAACAATGCACTGGGCCTTTGTATAACATAAGTGCATATATTATTTTAAATTTTAAAAATAGAAAATTTTGTATAACCATAGTGGAAATAGCAAAATACCATGGTGGAAATAGTAGGCTCCATTTTTTTTCAGCAATCATGCCATCATTTTTATTAGGAATTATACTCGAAAAATATATGTTTTACATAATTGAGAGTTTTACTTTCTTATACTACAAATGACAACTCACCTAGTTGCTCTATGAGTATCTATATGCAACCTGCTATAGTAGAATTTTACCTTGCATTATGGCTTTTGTATAAAGTCCATAATGTATCCTTGGATGGTTTCTACAAAAATAGTTGTCCCTATTTTTTTTTTTTTTGGACTTGACGATCATGTCACGCTTCAATGCTTTATTGATGATAATTTCCAAAAGAAAATTTTTTACATCCACCATTTGGTGTTTGAATCGAAGAGTGGCTTACTCAGTTACTATAAAGTATCTAAATACTCAAGCACCTATGTGCAGTGTTGTACATGGGACAGTTGGGACATACGTTGGGACATTTTGGGACATTCTGGGACAATTTTATAAATTGAAATTACTTAAAATTTTATTAAGATAATCTAATTAAATTTTTTTAAAAATGTGTTCAGCACCTAAAAAAATATATAATTATATATTTTTTTAAATTAATTTATTAATTATTAAGGCTTGGGACATAGTTGGGACACTTGGGACGCTGGGACATTGGGACATTGGGACATGGCAAAAAAAGGCTAGGACAGTGAAAATGTACAACACTGCCTATGTGCGACCTGCTGAAGGTAATTTAGCCTCATCGGTTTGCATCGATCTACCTCAGACTGATCCGCCCGAATCACTGACCTGACTTACCAGCTCGTCATGACCATCTTCTTTCCCAACCTTCTTCTCCTAGCTTCCTAGGTAGAAGAACTACCAACAAAATAGAAAAAAGTAAAAAGGATAAAAAAAATGGGGAGTGCTAAACTAACTAAATAAAAAAAACAGAACAAGAAATAAAAGGGAAGGGGATAGACGAAAAAAAATAAAAACAAAGAAAAGAAGAAAAAGGCCGAAAAAAAGACGGTCATGACAATACTATTTTTGCCTGTGTTAGGCTTTAAAAATTATATAGTGTTGTATAGAAAAAATCTAATCTAACGCTATATGTATTCTAGAAAGAGGAAAAGAAAAAAAACATCTAACATCTAGAAATTTCTACACGTGATCTTTCCGATCTTTATTACACCAGTCATTGTTTATTTGGTAAGCATTAACCCAAATATCCTTGTGGGAGATTCCATTTTGGTAGACACATCCAGATTTGGAAGAAGTAAATACTGCTGATCTTTTGGAGGGGTACACTGAATTGTCCACTTTTTGTGAAATTTCGAAAAGTCCAAAGCAGAACCAGGAAAAGAGTACCAAAATAAAAGAGTTATAAGAGTTACGCTATACAGAATAACATATTTAACCAAGTATCTACTTCTATTTTCATATCCATAGGCCTTGACAAAGCTCCAGAGTTTCTCTGCTACATCTTTGCTCAATAGCACCAAAGCCTGCCAAGGTGCCTCGCTTATAAGTCTACTGTTCTTTTTCATCTCTATTTCAGTCGCAGAACATAAAGTGAATGGACTTTGTACCTGGTAGCAGTTTTGGTAGAGTTTGTTGTGTATAAATATGTTAACTGCATAGTTTTCGTAGGTCTGAGTTCTTAGAAAATTTGGTACGAGTGATCGTTGGAAAGAGTTGTGTATTTTTATTCCAAAATAGTAGCCCCTATTATTATATTTATTTTTTTATTTATTATATATATATTTTTTTTTTTTAAAAAAAGAGGTCTTTCCTCTGTTCTGTTTATTAATGAAAATATAAAATAATACAAATTTTGTAATAATACATTTCATATAGGGGAAGGGAGGATAAAACTACCTTACTTTAGATCTAATCTTTACCAGATTAGTCAAAAACCTCCAGATTATATATTAATTATGTTAGGTGATGCATTATTGTAAATAAATGTTTGTGTCCAGTTATTGAAGTTTAGTGCTTCCGTGATAGGATATAGTCTTGTTTCTTGGGAAGGGTTATTAGGAATAAAGGTTGATAGAGTAAGTTTGTTGATTTCAATTCGATTTTTGATTCAAATTTTCTTGTATATTTTCTTGATGATAGTGTGGTAAAATTTCAGTGCATATGCTCTGATTTTTGGAATTTATAAAAAAAGCTTATTTTTTTAAAACTTTAAAGCTATATAATTTTGTTCTACTGGTCCATTTTAAATGATTTTACTACCATAATGTTCATTTCTTTAAGACGATTCCAACAAGCCCAAAATCATAAAAATCCAATTACAGGGTCATAAGAAAATGCACTGTCAAATAGGTGATTATCTGAAATTGGTTTGATCTATGTCAACCAATTTCAGATGCGTCATCTATTTGATAGCACATTTTCTTATGACTCTGTGATTAGATTTTTATGATTTTTAGCTTATTGGAATTGTCTTAAAGAGGCAAACAGTTTGGTAGTAAAATCATTTAAAATGGCCCAGTAGATCAAAAATTAGTTAGCTTTAAAGTTTTAAAAAAATAAACTTTTTTTATAAATTCCAAAAATCAGAGCATATGGTTATTTAAATTGATTTTGTTTGGCTGGCTGTAGGAAATAGTGTAGAAGAGGTTATTGCTACTAATGGAACTTTGTTAGTGATGTATATTTTGATAAAGTTTTTGATAGTTTTCTTTATTTTCGAGGGGATTTTCTTTTTTGATTAATGTTTTTGTTAGGGCTGTTTTTAATATATCATCGAGTATGGTTTCGTTTTTAGAACATATTAACCAATGGGTTGTGTTATCAACTGATTGGAGACATAGTAGGCATCCATAGTTTGGGTATATATCTGGTTTTTTGTTGTGAAGTGTTTGTAATATAGGTAGTTTGTAGATTAATATTTTCATTTTGAAGGCTTTTAGAGTGCTTTTAGTCTTTCTTCTTTTGGGTCAGTTGATCTTGCTAGAGGTCTACTGTAGTTTTTGAGACTGTTGTATGTTAGTTTCCAGTTAACATTATTTGTTTTGTGCCATTGGTTTATTCTTGATTGAGATAGCCATCAGTTCATTAATTTTGCTTTGTATGTAATTTTTAGAAGTTTTCGTATTGTGAATAGTTCGTCTAATTGATTATATTGTGTTGTAAAAGAGTTTGTAAGTAATTTTAATAGTTGAAATTCGGTTGTTAATGTTATATCGGGTTTTGCTAATATTGATAAAAATTCATCTACTATACATTTGTATTTGATTTCCTTTAATTTGTAAATTAAGTAGAGGCTTAGGTTATAGGGTAGTAATTATATATATATATTTTTTTGTTTCTAATTATTATTTTTTTTGCTACTTTTTCTTTAAAACAGAAAAAAAAATAGTTTGTAGATTATACAAATCTACATAAGTATGAAGATAAGTAATTTTTTTATTTGTTTTTTTGTTAGGTTTGTTACAACTTATACTAATACATTTTTTGATCTTTATAGCATATTTGTAAGTTTTTCTGGTACTTTTTCGATTCTTGTAATCATACAGCATTTTTGGTGATTTGGCAGCATTTCGTAGTAATTCGATGTCATTTTTGTGGTGAAGTAACGGCATTTTTGTGATGAAGTAACAGCTTTCTTGTGGTAATTTGATGACATTTTTGTAGTGATTCAATGACATTGTTGTGGTGATTCAATGGTGTTCTTGTTTGATTTTACAGGCTTGTTGTGGTAAAGTAACGGCATTTTTGTAGTAATTTGATATTGTGGTAAGTAAAGTGACATAGTAACTTGATAGTATTTTTGTTGTGTGCTTGTATGTGTTCTTGTGGTGAATTATAGAACTCTTGTAGTGAACTAATGGTATTGTATACATTCTTGTAGTGAAATGGTGGCATTCTTGTGGTGATTCGATGATATTCTTGTAGTAATTATATGCCGTTCATGTGGTTAAGTAACAACGTTCTTGTGGTAACCTTGACAGTGTTTTTGTAGTGAATTGATAGTGTGTTCTTGTAGTAAATTACATAGTTCTTGTGTAAATTGATAGTATTTTTGTATGTATTCTTGTGGTAAAGTGATAGCAGTTTTTTTTCTTGTAGTGAAAATAATATAATACCTTTGTAATAAAAAAAATTTATATTATAAATTTATATTTATTATAAGTTATATTAAAATAAATATTGTTGTAGTAAACTTGTTCAGAGCTTAAAATACATTAAATTGGCAGTCTTGTTTTTATTTTACTTAAAATTGGAGAAAAGATGCTTAAATTTGACTTTTTTGATCAAAAATCCAAAATTATGCATAAATTTCAAGTAAAATAAAAATAACTCTGCCAATTTGATATATTTTTAGGTGCTGTACGTGTTTACTTAGTGCATAAAGTTAGAATTAATTAATAAAAATTTGTGTATAATAAGAATTTATAAAATTTTAATAATAAAATTCTATAAAATCTTATAATTCATAAAATTTTACTAATTAATTCTAACTTATTTCACTAGGTAAACTTGTTCAGAGACTAAAAATACATTAAATTAGCAAAATTGTTTTTATTTTACTTGAAATTTGGAGAAAGATGCTTAAATTTGATTTTTTTGATCAAAAATTCAAAATTATGCTAAATTTTAAGTAAAATAAAAATAACTTTGCTGATTTGATGCATTTTTAGATGCTAAATATGTTTACCTTAGTGCATAAAGTTAGAATTAATTAATAAAAATTTGTGTATTTTAAGATTTTATAAAATTTTATTAATAAATTTCTATAAAATCTTATGATTCACAAAGTAAACTTGTTAGTACCAAAAAATAAATATAAGTATATTTAAACTCAGACCAATCTGTATAAAATTTAGAGTCTGAGTCTGGTCCAATCCTGAACTGGACCTATTCTGATCCTGGCTGGACCCAAACTGGACCTAATTATTTGTTGTTTAAGTTCCTCCCTAAAAAATTTTAAACTTGTTATGTCAAACAAAGAATTAAATTGGAGTGGCCTAAGTATATTTACCAATAACTATAGCTAGTGATGTGAATTCTACCAATTTGGCATATTCCTACCGGTAGGTGGTAGCTACTAGTAGCTACCACTACTGGTAGATCTACTAGTCACATGATAATAAAATTTATTTGACAAATTATATACTTTTCAATATTTATAATGCATTATAATTTTAAAATTTTATTCTATTATTTTATTGGTATTTACCCTGCATATAATTTATCTAACAGTATCTACCGTTATCTAACAGTAGATACCAGTAGTAGATTCCTACCGGTAGCTACCAACTCACATCACTAACTATAGCATATAAGCTATTAAAAAAAAAAGCATTGGTTTATCATCAATTATAATCAATAATAAACCAATGCCCTGTTTTTCCTTAACAACACCAATATTAAAAAAAATTGTTATACTTAAAGGCTTTCAGAGATTACATAAATTTTTGGTGTGTAGGTGATGTTCCAAAAATATCAGGTTATAATTATAATTCTGGTCAAATTTTTATAATTCTGGTCAAAAGTATAAAATCATAAAATTATTAATAACTATTGTTCTACTAAACTAATTTAGATACTTTAACTACCAAATTGTTCATCTCACTAAGATGATTCTAACAAGCCCAAAATCGTTAAATTTTAATTTCAGGGTCCCAAAATTGTTCAACTTTTGTATAATTTAATAGTGATTTTTTAGAATTACTAAGTAAATTTCTTTAATATTAAATAACTTTTGATCCACAAGCCCGTTTTGGATAAATTAACTACCAAAATGTTTATCTTAGTGAGATGATTTTAACAAGCCCAAAATTGCTAAATTCTAATTACAGAATTTCAAGATTGATAAAAATTTGTATTGTTAGACAAACATAAAATTTTTATTGATTTTAGAATCCTGTGATTAGAATTTAGCGATTTTGGGCTTATTAGAATTGTCTTACTAAGACAAACATTTTGGTAGTTAAATCATTCAAAACAGGCCGGTGAATCAAAAGTTATTCAATATTAAAAAAATTTACTTAGTGATTCTAAAAAATCACTATTAAAATTACACAAAAATTAAATGATCTTGGGATCCTGTAGTTAGATTTTAACGATTTTGCACTTGTTAGAATTGTCTCAGTGAGACAAACATTTTGGTAGTTAAATCATCTAAATTGGTTCAGTAGAGCAATAGTTATTATTAATTTCATAAATTGAAACATATGAATAAATTTTAAAAAATATAACATTTGATTGGCTAATAGAGTATCAGGTTTGGGAGGACCCCGAACAATATATATAGAGGTTACATTGAAATTTTGGCTAAAAAGGTTACTTTTTTACAAAAATGTTATATTTGAAAAGTGGATATTGGTGGATAAAAGCTTTTAATGTTATATTATTAAAAGTGGATAAAATTAATAAGTTTTAAATAGGTTGTATTTAAAATTTGGATAAAGAAAAAATTTTTTAAAAAAAACCTTTTTTTGAAAAAAATTTTTTTTTAAGAAAAATTTTTTTTTTAAGAACTTTTTTTTTGAGAAAAATTTTTTTTAAAAAAAATTTTTTTTTAAGAAAAATTTTTTTTCTTAAAAAATTTTTTTTTAAGAAAAATTTTTTTTTAAAAAAAATTTTTTTTTAAAAAAAATTTTTTTTGAAAAAATTTTTTAAAAAAAAGTATTGTTATATTTAATATTTGGTTAAAATTTATTAAATATTAAAGCTTATATGTAAAATATGGTTAATTAGCTCTAATAAAAAGTGGATAAAAATTTTAAAAAGTTTATATTAAAGCTAATGTAACCTCTATATGTATTGTTCGGGGTCCTGGTTTGGGTGAATAAGATAAAATTTTGAAATTTATTAGTAACAAAATATTACGTAATTTCTGTTAACCATGATGTTTTCTGATTATTTTCAGAAAAAGTTAAAAACCTTTCTTGCTATAACAAACTTAACAATATCTTTAAACAGATGGACCAATAATTCAGGAAACTAGTAGTGTGGTAATATAAAGAAGCTGTCTGGTTGTCAACCCCAAGTGGCAGGTCTAGAGTTCAAATTCCACTAAAAACGAATTGGAAAATAGATCTGTACTATAGTAACATTTGTTCATTGATCGATCGGGTATATTACCTGTAATCTTGGTACCACTATCTTGAATAGGAGCTTTGGCATAGTTGTGTAAGTTACACAAACAAACCCAAGGGACCAGAACAATTGAAACCTGTTTGGCAAGTTCTGAGTAGAGAGATAGCTGAACTTTTGATAGTACTAGGGAAAAAAGATCTCAATGATAACTAACTGGAAAAACTAAACGGGCAAGAGCTTTATGGCAAAGGGGGCCCACTAATCTGGCTGCTGGAGTTGCATTAGAGAAAATGGCATGGGTTATAGAAGCATGACCAAGGAAAGGGTGACCAGGACCCCGGACATCTAGTATAGATGTTATATGAGGATGTTAAGTAGTTCGTTTAGTCTGGTTCTGGTTCAGTCCCAAGAAGTTCAAAGAAAAAACAAACTGAACTAAAGTTCATGAACTTTAGCCGAACTTTAATAGTTAAACTTAAGTTTGAGCTTGAGTTCATAAACTCTAAGCATAAACTTCGGGCTAGTTTTAAGTTTAAGCTCGAGTTTATAGACTAAGTTTATTTAATTTTAAATATAAAAAACATGCTTAAAATAATTTTTTTACGCTTTCTTAAAATTTACAGTATAGAATAATATTCAAAAAATAGAGGATAAATACGTATTAAAAGCCCCTGGTGTTATATAATAAGAACAAATGTGCATCAAAAATATAAAAAGAAAAAAAATTAGAAATAGTAGTAGATGAATAAATAAAAATTAAATATAAATAAATAAACAGAACTTGAGATTCGAGTTTTGTAATAGTTTTTTATTAATTTTAATTTTAATTTTATCATTTTATTATTATTGTCATATTATATGTCAGGATGAAACCCGTGCAGCTAGCTAGTAAAACCCGCTTTGATCATAGTATTGGGGTAAAATCTGCGTTAGCATAGTGACTTTTATAGATTAACATGGATTTCACTCATATGTGATCTGCATAGCAGATTTTACTAGCTAGCTGCACGGGTTTCACCCTGTTATATGATTACCATATACGAGCTTTTTTTGTTTATCCAAATATCATGTTTCACAAATAGACAAACAATATTAAAATATCGTATAACAAAAAATGCCAAAATTACTAACCCAACACAAACTAAATAAAGAGGCCGTCTAAAGCCAGGTTCGATCACGTGATATGAGGCTCGGTCAAACACCTCGGAAGATCGGACTGACCATTTTGTGTAACCCTCGTCCATCCATTTAATTTCATTAAAATTAAAATTTTTTTAAACTTTCGAATAAAGATATTTCTGCAACCACTTAAGCAAATACCATGAACTCTTTTTTATTTTAATTCTACAGGCTTGTAGAATTAAAATAAAAAAAGATTCATCGAATTTACTTAGATGGTTGCTTTGATATCTTCGTCCGAAGTTTGTTAAATAATTAAAACGCCTATGAAATAGGAGCGAAGATAAAATTTTTTAAAACTTTCAACGAAGATATCTTTGCAACCACTTTAGTAAATTCTATGAACTTTTTTTTATTTTAATTCTACAGACTTGTAGAATTAAAATAAAAAAAAATTCACCAGATATGCTTAGGTGGTTGCCGAGATATCTTTATACAAAGTTTGATAAAGAATTAAACCGCCGGAGAAACAAAGATAAACGTTTTAAAACTTTGAAGATATCTCTGCAACCACTTAAGCAAATCCTAAGAATTTTTTTTTTTATTTTAATTCTACAGACTTGAAGAATTAAAAAAAAAA
>QKWP01000380.1:256593-331174 GCA_003550325.1 Gigaspora rosea | reverse complement strand
TGTCAAGTACAGAAATAGGATAGTAAGTTACAATTATATCAGGATGATATATAAAGAAATACTATATTTAAAATTTCTAACCAATCATCTAATGATCTATGCAATAGGGCAAGCCTATCACTTGCAGTCAGGACTAACCATTAAACTGCTACAGAAAGAAGATGTGACATTTCACCTCATACTTTTCTATTTTAAACTAAAAGGTTAAATTTTTAGTTTAAGAAGGCTAGAGGAAACCAAACCAGCAATTTAGTATTGCCACATTTAACTATGTATAATCTTCATTTCTAATATTGTCATCTTCAACACAGATTTAAATCTATTATTATTGCTGTAATACTGTGCACTTGGTATGATAATTTCAATATAAATTAACTCAACTAACCATATACTGATTGCCAGAATTATTGACAGTAACTTGTGATTGAAATTATGTAATTTCATTAGAATTTTCTCAACTATAACTGTGTCACAAAAATAGTAAGTAATTTCTGTAACAGAATTTTTTATAGTGACTTACGATAAAAATCACAATAATTCTAATGAAAATTAATACAACCTTAGTTGATACTATGCATTGCCAAAATAGTGAGTAAGTTATATAACAGAGTTTTTTATGGCACTGTACATCATGATAGAAATTGCAATAGTTCAATACAAACTACAAGACATCAGAATAGTAAGTTCTGTGTGGAATTTTTTACACAGCTCATGATAAAAAGCAAACTATTATTATTTGGTACAAGCCACCATAATTGGGTACAAACTAGAGTTCAGACCCGAAACCTTTTTGACCAAATTGGAAAGTTTTAGGTTTCATATTATAGGTACCTGAAACCATTTCTGAAACTTGAAACCATTTTTCAAAACCTGAAACCTCTTCTGAAACCTGAAACACAAAACTCTACCAAAACCCTACCTGAAACCTACTCGAAAACCTACCTGAAACTCTAAAACTATGCCCGAAATCTCAAAAACTAAAATTACGACCAAAATTTATGAAAAATCTAGAATTCAATTATCTAAATCTTTAGTAGAATGTAATTTTTTCTTAATATCATGTTTTTTTATCTATTGCATAGCAATTGTTTTTGCTCTTGCACTTGCACTTGCATTTGTTCTTGTATTTGCACTTAAGAACATTTTGAAGATATTGATGACATTTATTATTATTATTATTATTTTTTTATTTCTTTGGCAGATCTCGCCATTTAGTGCTCCTAGGTCCGGTCTGGGTCTGGTCCGGTCCGGGTCCGGTCCGGGATCAGACCAGACTCAGACTCTAAATTTTACTAATTTCAGACTTCAGACCAGACTCAGACTCAACTATGAGTCCGGTCCGGGTCTGGTCCGAAGTCTGCAGACTGGTCTGAGTCCGAATATATTTATATGTATTTTTTGGCGCTGAACAAGTTTACTTAGTGCATTTTGTTAGAATAAATTAGTAAAATTTTATGAATCATAAGATTTTATAGAATTTTATTAATAAAATTTTATAAAATCTTATAGTTCACAAATATTTATTAATTAATTCTAACAAAATGCACTAAGTAAACTTGTTCAGCACCTAAAGATGCATCGAAACGGCTGTTTTGTTTTTATTTTACTTGTAATTTAGAGATTTGATGCACTATTTTGGATTTTTGATCAAAAAAGACAAATTTTAACATCTTATCTCCAAATTTCAAGTAAAATAAAGACAACCCTGCCGATTTAATGTATTTTTAGGTGCTAAACAAGTTTACTTAGTGCATTTTGTTAGAATTAATTAATAAAAATTTGTGAATTTTAAGAATTTATAGAATTTTACTAATAAAATTCTATAAAATCTCATGATTCACAAAATTTTACTAATTATTTTTAACTTAATGCACTAAGTAAACTTGTTCAGCACCTAAAATACATTAAATCGGCAGGGTTGTTTTTATTTTACTTGAAATTTGGAGAAAAGATGCATAATTTTGGATTTTTGATCAAAAAAGTCAAATTTAAGCATCGTTTCTCCAAATTTCAAGTAAAATAAAAACAACCCTGTCGATTTAATATATCTTTAGGTGCTGAACAAGTTTACATAGTGCATTTTGTTAGAATTAATTAGTAAAATTTTATGTATTATAAGATTTTATAGAATTTTATTAATAAAATTCTATAAAATCTTATGATTCACAAATTTTTACTAATTAATTCTAACAAAATGCACTAAGTAAACTTGTTCAGCACCTAAAAATACATTAAATCGGCAGGGTTGTCTTTATTTTACTTGAAATTTGGAGATAAGATGTTAAAATTTGTCTTTTTTGATCAAAAATCCAAAATTGTGCATCAAATCTCTAAATTACAAGTAAAATAAAAACAAAACAGCCGGTTTGATGCATCTTTAGGTGCTGAACAAGTTTACTTAGTGCATTTTGTTAGAATTAATTAATATATATTTGTGAATTATAAGATTTTATAAAATTTTATTAATAAAATTCTATAAAATCTTATGATTCATAAAATTTTACTAATTTATTCTAACAAAATGCACTAAGTAAACTTGTTCAGCGCCAAAAAATACATATAAATATATTCGGACTCAGACCAGTCTGCAGACTTCGGACCAGACCCAGACCAGACTCAGACTTGACTATAAAGTCTGAATATAAAAGTCTGAGTCTGGTCTTAAAATCAGACCAGACTCAGACTTGACTAAAGTCTGGTTCGAGTCCGGTCTGTAGGAGCACTATCGCCATTGCTTGATATGTATAAATAAATGCATTCCAAGTACAATACAAAGTTTGACTATTACTAAAAATTCAAGCCTGACATCATTTGGTTACTTCTTACAGCACCTAAATGTAATCCACGGCACTAACTTATGGATAAGTTAGGGTTGGATGTTGCTCTGCCTATGAGCTAAGCCAAAAGGGGTTTTCACCCTTTTGGATCCAACTGCGCACCGCATTAGTCCATAATTTGAAGTTTTCTTTTTCTTTCGCCAGCATTTCATGAGTTGTATACTTCTTAGCTTTCTTCTTTACTTTACTTTCTTGAGAGCTTGAGGGCTTACTTCTGTTTCCTGTACTTGGTTCTGTAGGTTTGAGTTTTTCACATTGCCTTCATTTGGCTTTCCTTGTGATGCCTTTTCTTTTTTCCTATATGATCACACTTTCACAGTGCGCTTTCCAGATGAAGTCATAAAAAGCTGTTCCATGCTATATGCATTAAAGTTTCGATGACTTGTGTGGTCTTCTTGGCCGAGCCTAGCTTGTTTAAGGTACTATCACTAACATTTTGGGGAATGAGACCTTTGATAATGTTCATGCGTGTTTGTCTTTCTTCTTCGATTGAGAGACCAAAGACTATATTCTTTAAAGCCTCTTTTGTCAAAAGAGATCTATCCTCCTTTTCGAGTTTTGACCATGCCATGCTTACTGCAACTCTTCTCCATTGCAAATTGTAAGCTGAACAGACTGCGAGATGGTCTTGTGTCTCAACCTGCTCTGCTGTGCAAAAGATACAATATGCTTCAGGATAGATATCTGGACTTCGTTGATTTAGCTCCTTGAGGGTCAGGAGTTTGTCCGCTAAGCACTTTATTTGTGTCGATATCCTTTTACTTTTGTTTAGTGATATGCATCTGTATCCATTTTGACTTTTTAATCTTAACATTTATTATTATTAAATATTAAATATATATTAATTTATTATTATTAAATATTAAATATATATTTTATTAAATATTAAATATATATTAATTTATTATTATTAAATATTAAATATATATTAATTTATATTATATATATTAAGATTTTTTCCTTAAATAAAAGTTTTTTTTATCTAAAGTATATATAATATAAATATGTATTCATCTTTTTATTATTTTTTGCTTGTACAAATATTTTTTTATTAATATAGTTACATATAAAAAAAAAATAAAATATAAGTTATAATATTATAAATTTTAAAAATTTTGACGGCAATTTATGGTATTTAAAGTGCTGTGATTGAATTATAATTTAATAGTTTTAGTTTCGGAGTTTCGGATTATAGTTTCGGGATTTCAGGTTTTGGGGTTTCGGAGTTTTTTAAAAAAATCCGAAAGGGTTTCGGATTTAGACCTACCCAAAACCAGTTTCAGGTAGGTTTCATTTCAGGTCCCAACTCTGGTACAAACCAGCATAGAAAGCTTGGAACTATCCAAGAAGGCTATTACTACCAAGGAGGGTTTCTAACCAATAAGGTAAGAAAAATTATATAAGCGAGCCTCAGGGTGTTAGTGAGAAAAGTTTGATTACATTTAGATTGATATATTGGCATATTAGATTATTATATTATTATATTATTATATTATTAGATTAGATTATAGAATATAGAAATAAATAAATACCTTGTCGTAATATACCTAAGTAACAATAAGAATATATTATTATTATTAGTCAGTATAAAATATTAATTGTATACTCATATTTATAATTCTACTTATCTTAATAAAAATCCGATTTCATTGTAAATCTGTCATTGCTTCTCCAATACGCCTCGGAATAGCAATCATAAATGCGTCTGGTATCATTAGTTGAATTCGCGATACATGACGTTAGTCAGTGTCCAATGCTGCATAAAGCAAAATCGTCACAAAATGAACGAGTAGAGTTTAGATGTGATTCCTGGATCTTGCAGGTTACGGTACTGAATTAGCTTGTCCAACGTAAGAGAAAGTAACTGAGTAGATAAAAATTTTGTCACAGCTATAATAGGAAATCTACATTCATGTGCATTACCGGATCGAAAAGCATTGCACGCATGTTTCATATAATTGGAATAGTCCGGTCTGATATACCGGAGTTTAATTTTATTTGATGGATGCAGATTATATTAGTTGTTGAAACTGAAACGGGATATGCTCCCGGAAATAGCAAATAATATTGCGCCGGAGATCACTGTAAGCAGTTGAGTTTGTGCGGCTTAGCCTGGCCAGTGGTTTCCCGCCTGTGTAACGCAGGCCGGCCGTTAATATGAACATGTGATGTGAATTGATATTCACTAGTTATAGTTATGAAAATGGCAGGTTCCAAAGAAATGAGTTCTGCCATTTTCATTCTACTTTTGTTATGGGAATTGTCTTTTTCTTTTCTTTTTTTCTTTCTTTTTTTTTTTTGAATTTTGACTGGTGATCATGTCCAAAGTTGATAATATGATCACCTAGTCAGAATTTGGATTATGCCTTTGTCGAGAAGGCTATTATTGCCACCGAGTGAATTTATATGCCTCTGTGGGATATGTCTGAGTGAATAGAGGCAACACGCTCTACAGCCATAGTTGTTGTATCATCTGTCTGGAAACTGCACTGCAACCAGTTCGAATGATCTTTTGTACTCCAGCCTAATAAGCGCCAAATATTGTGGCTTTATTACATTGCTTCTAAGGAAATGCAGCAAGTGACTTATTATATCTATTCATCATGAGATAGATTGCACCATGTTGACTTAACGCTCATACATTATTAGGTTGGTTTCAGTCGCTTCGTTTAGATCAACACGTGATTCTCTGTATTTCATCATCTTATGATAATTGCACCACAATTTCTCGGCGCCCACTTATTTGTAAGCTTGACTTCTGGTGTCTTATTCATCTTTACATATAACTATTTGTATCTATTCCTAATGCGACAAGTTTCATCATGTTGAATTAATTTCGTGCACCATCTGACTCGATTTCTACCTAAAATTTGATTGGCTGGTCAAGCTAGTTGACAAATTTTGGGTAATGATTTAACCTCTGTTCTCGATCTCTGTTGGTTTATCCAGATCACAAGCGATTCTCTATATTTATTCTTTATGTGATAAGTAGCCCAAGTTGGCCTAGTGCCTATGCATAATTTGATCTGATTTCTAGTAATTTATTTGAATCCGCAAATGATTCTTCATATATTTTCAACTTGTGCTAGGTTGCTCTACGAACTCCCGATGCTCATGTCTCATTAGGTTTAATAACTAGTGATTTATTTGATTCGTCGTGTAATTCTTTATATCTGCTCATCATGTGATAGATCTCCTGCACTGATTTAACATCCATTCAATGTCTAATGCTTGTTTAAGCCTGTAAGTGTTTTTTTTCATATTTATTCATAATGCGATAAGTAGCGTCACGTTGGTTTAATCATTTAGTTTGATTCTAATGATTTGTTAAATCTGCAAGTGTTCTCGTACGTATTCACCTTGTGATAAGTTGCTATCCGAACTTTCAATGTCAATGCATCAATGGTTTGATTCTAGTGATCTACAAGTGGATCCTTATATTATTCACGATGTAATAAGTTTCACCACGAGTACTTTATGTCTGTGCATCATTTAATTTTTATTTTTTTTTTTAGTGATTCTGCAAATGATTTTCCATATCTATCTATTGTGAGCCGCAGAAAAGTATCTCGGAAGCACGTGGCGTAGTATCGATTTTCTGTTTATATCGATCACCGAAGTAGGGTTTACCGGTACTATAAGATCTAAAAGACCAGAAAGTCTTAAAAGTCTAAAGATCCGTCTAATTGTTTGAAAGTATATAATAAAGGCCTTGCACCCTGATCTATTGCTTAAGTAGAATAAGTGATACAATTGTTTGTTGTAATTGCTTGTTCACGTGATTATACGTTATGCCGCCAGTTGATTTCTCGACGGATTGAGGAATACCATGGTTGTCTTGTCCAACTCTCCCGACGGACCGTGGATAGTTGTGGTTGATTTTGTTCCCTATGACCCTAAACCGCCAACTCGCCGAATAAACACCTCCTTTCGACTAAGCGATCATAGGTTACATGAGGAGCTATATTGTGTGGAGCAGCTGACTAACCGTAACTAGGTGTTACTATCAAGTGAGTGATATGTTATTCTATAAAAATTTAATGCGCACATTTTGTTTTGTTTTAGTTCTAATAATTATTTAAATCTGCAAGTGATTCATTATCTATTTATCATGCAACCAGTTATCCACATTGATTCGATTTCTGGTATCTCGTTTAAATTCGCAAATGATTCTTCACATTTCTTCATCATACAGTAAGTGACTTCACGAGTTCCAATGCTCATGCATTGTTGGGTTCAATTTGGTAATTCATTTATTCATCACATAAGTTTCATGACAACTAAATTCTGATGCAGCGTCAGGTCCGATTTCTATAGATTAATTTCAATCTGTGATTGACTCTTCAACATATGATAAACGATATCTCAATGCAAATGCCTCATTAGGTGTGATTTAATAATTTATTCACACATGCGTAATTCGACGCGTTATTCCTTATGCGATGAATTTCCTCATTGATTCCATGTCAGTGCATTCTTTGGTTCAATTCCTAATAATTTATTTGATCTGTGAGAGTTCCATCATATGTATTGTGATAAGTTTGACTTAATGCCAATGCCTTATTTGGTTTGATTTTTATGATTATCAAAATCTGCGAGCGATTCTTTATCTTTATTCGTCGTGCTAAATATTGTACTGCGTTGACTCAATGCTTGTATCATCTAGTATTTTTTTTCTTTTTTTTTTTAAAATCTGCACGTGATTCTTTATTATTATACGTATATCGTGCGATGAGTTGCACACGCTAACTGAATACCCATGCATTATATGGCGATTTTTTTCCTTTTTTTTGATGATTCGTTTAAATCCGCAAGTGATACTTCAAATTTGTTCATCATGCGATACATTGCACCCCCGTTGACTTAATGTCCATACGTCCTTAGGTTGATTTCTAGTGTCACGGGTTAATTAATGACTTGCGTCACTAAACGACCTAACCCGGACGGTAGGCACTATCAAGACTTTTACTTAAATAGATAACGATACAGGCAAGTGTTTTACTTTATTAATTCGATTATATTTATTAAAAGGGGATTTTACTTATGCAAAGACTAACTAAAATTAACTTAATTAATTAACGATCTTTTTCTCAAGCGATTCTTCGCTTCCTTATATATGTCTAATTTGACTCATATTAATTGCATCAAATTTGGATATACGATCCATTGTCCTTATTAATTACCTCATAATTACTTCATACTTTATGCGCATATTTTATTGATCTTACTTACGATCCGTTGCCCCGATCATTACCTTACCCCGGTATATTATTTTACCGATCGCCCATAATTGATCAATTCGATCTTATTCATAATTCCCGATCGATCACGTGCATCACGTGCACAAGACCGATCGTTTTAACCTTATTTTTCAGCAAGTATGCCGCATACTGTTCACCACCGTGACACTAGTGATTGATTTGAGTCTTTAGGTGGACTTATTTATATTTAAAGACTCGATGAAATCGGCATGATATTCTGCAAGGTCTATCTGCTACTGCTTCCCTCAAATGGCCCAAGTACATTTGGATTGGTCTTCGAGACTATGCTGGCCGTTTTCGAGAATGCTATCAGCAAATTCTAATGCTTCAAGAAATTTGCTTTGTTCAAAAGGAAACTTCGCACGAAGCCAACCAATATTGTCTTGCGTAAGCCAGTATCACAAGACTCAAATTCTAAAGCACCTTTTGGAGTGTCTTCCTATATTGCTTCAGGGTTATTATATGCAACATAGAAAGGAATACACTCAAAAATCGGATATATATTCTTTCTGAATAATTATGGAAGTTTTACTGGATATCCTCTATATCATGCGTGCTTCATTTCTCGGATTCTCAAGGTGCAGCTGTTCTGCACTGAATCACTTGTACCAGATATGTAAAGTGGAGATGATATAGAATCCTATACGCTTATATTGTCTTGATGGCTTAAGGAAGTTTCGCTATTCTCAGATAATGTTTCGATAGGATGGTATTGAACTCCTAGTTTGTTAGGAATAATTTTGGTTTAAATATTGGGAATTACACTTGTTTCTGGCGGTCGTTTAGATCGTTATCCCAATGTTTGTGAGTTCCATATATCGAGTAGTACACCTTCAATATGTTCTTCTTTGTTCCCTTTTTGATAGACCAAAATTTGTGATTTTTGGCTTGCTTTCATGTGTTGAGAATTTTTCGAATGAAGATCTCTGAATAATATCATATCATGTAAAAATTAAAAGCCGAGGGCTATTTCCTTAGTGATGCATAATTTATCTGTCCATTGTTACTCCTTGTTACTTTGTAGAATGGAATACCATTATGATGATCAGAATCGCTCGCAATATTATAGTAAATCTTTAACGTTTCTTTGTCGATGCTGTATCGCAAATTGTGGTCTGTCGCGGTTGAGTGAGGCGTAAGGCCAGTTTGCGTTTCCCATGGATATCTTTGTTCTCATTGCCGCCTTTATCAAGTTAGTGATTACCGTTTATGGAAAGTTATTCAAATCATACTTGATTATCTGGACCGGACTTGTTCCGGTTGATGGTTTCACGATGCGCATCAACATGCTTAGCATCTTTTCGATCTGTTGACTTTACGTCAACTCGAATTAACTGAACTGCCGCAGGCTTATCCATCTTAGATCAGCTAAATTTTGCAAATCATCGTACTACCAAAGCACCCAATCATAATCAATACGAACGCAAAACTCGAGTAGAACCATACACTTCGAACGTTGTATAACGTTCCTGGTATAAAAATAGTATACTGTACTGTGTTCGGTTATAAATATATAAATGCTAGTATGCACTACAAAGTCACAAATTCTATCGGCTACGCTTTTGCGAATTTATTACAAAAGAACTGAGGGAATTTTAACTCAATGGAAGATTTAGAATTGCCAACTCCATATAATGATACCGAATGCATGGAGAGTTGAAAATAAATCACCGTTTATTAACATAGATTCAAGTGGACTTGAAGTGAGTTATACGGGTAAATGAACATTGAAACAGATTAACATCTCGAATTATTGAGCGTAAATCGTTGATAGTTCAACTAATTTATCAAAAACTTTTAAAGATTCTGATGAAAATAAAGCTATTATAATTCGAGCAAATCATCCATTCCTTTAGAGTGTGTGATATTTTACTTCGAAATTGAAATTATTAATAAAGGAAACAATGGGTATGCTAATTATTTCATTTTCATTTTATAATATCACCTTTATTCTCACGATTTTTTTCATTATATTTATTGATAGAATAATTGGAGTTGGATATTGTACAAAGCAAAACGATGAAGAAATAGGTGATACAAATGTAAAAACAAATTATATATACGACATGCGTATGCCAGGTAATGATAGATTTTATTCCATTTTCTATTGTTATAAATTAACATCAAATATCATACATAATATCCCTTAGGACAAGAATAGGGCTGTTAATCGGTCCGTCCGGTCCGTCCCGGTTAAAAGACCGCCCGGTCTTTTAAAAAACCGGACCGGACGAGGTCCAGGACCGAAACAGGACCGAATAGAGCTAGACCGGATGGACCGATGATCAATATAATACTTTTTTGCTATAACTGTGAAATTAAGTTTGTCAGTATAAAGAATTACAATAAGATAGCTGCGCAGCATGGATGCCGCGCAGGACCAGTACGATCATGCGTGCTCGTTGGAGAAAATAGGCAATTATGTTTTTTGTTGGACTTAATCTATTTGATCAATGCAAAATATAATTGAAAGTCCTTTAATCGTTAAAGCGAACTTAATTTACTGATTAAATTAATCATATATGCATTTTCTCGAAACGCAATTATTAGGCCACGCAAAGTTGATTTTTGCTTTGCATTTCAAAATTTGGGACAGAACAGATTTTGTTTAATTTACTGCAAATAGAATAATGTTCATATTTAAGGTTATATTTTCATTTTCACAACAAGGAATCAAAATATTTATCTGGCAGTCATTTTTCCTGTCAGTTCTGCCAGACCATTTTACTTACTTGCGCGGGTAATACAAACCAAAAAAGGCGATCCGATTTTCATAAATAAACTAAGTGCGTGAGATAAAAATTAAGGGTTAGGGCCTTAATGTTAAATGCTATAGAGTTAGAATTATGCTTACTATATGTAAAATTTCATTCCCGTCATTTTTAATTAGTATATCAAGATCGATTTAAACATTAGTTTTGCATATTTTCGCTTTTTTCTTCTTTTACGCGTGTTCGGATTCTTCGTCGGGCTGATCCGGAATAGATAAAATTTGCACTCACCAACTGGCTATTTCCTCTCCTGGAGTTGGTATTTCTCGCGCATATAAGTGGATGCCTATCAGACTATTACGGGATTTAATGTCTCCATCGGGTGACACAGGATAAAAATAGCAAGAAAAAATAGATGTCAAAAATCGAATAATTTGCACAATTGGGATTTTTTTTTTTAAAAAAAAAAAAAAGTAGAAAAATTGACAGGTAATGTAAAGTGAAAAATTAACTTTCATTGTCCTAAAGGGAACAAATTAAACTTATGATAACAGTTAATTATATATTCTTTTGAGTCATAAATATTGAAACAAATAGAATTAAACTTCATACTTATCATAGTAATTTATATTTTCTTGTAACATAATTGTTAAAGTGAACTGAATTAAACTTCATACTTATCTACCTTGCATTGTTATTGCAATTACAGTGCTTAATCTCAAAATAAAAGGCCATTGCATTACCTGAACGGTGTGAAGGGCTCCCACCATGAGACTTTTTTTTATTTTGTGTACCTTAGAGGATTTTCCGCTTGTTTACATCGTATGTTATAATATTTTCCCGATTATAAGTTTGTAGATAGTGGAATCGCCATAGCCCCAAATAGAAAAGCGATGTGTCGCAGCGATTTCAGGTTAAAGCGCATGGTAACTGTGCATTCAAGGGCCATAATCCAGTTCTTGCAACTAGCCTTTCGCTGTCAATATTTGTTTCTTACCTTTTTCAATAGATTTTACACATGCCTATGGGCATAGTAATTCCACCTGCCATAGCCATATTCTAGTTTGTATACCTGGTTTTCCGCACTTATTGTTTGTTTATTCCCTTTCGCCAAACAATGCATTTAGCCTAGACTTGGTACTGGCACATGTAATTTTGGCTTCAGCACAAACGAAAAGCCTGTTTTCGCCCCAAATACGCCTCGAGGCGTAGGGAGCCACCTCTGACTTTTGCTCGAAGAAATTGTAGTCATAGTGAGTTAAAACGGATTCAATAGAGTTAGTCAATGTAGTCTAAATTTTATGTATTTATTAAGAGTGAAAAAGTATATAATATCCTCTTTTTTGCTTCAATAAAGATAACTCATAAAGAGTTCAGATTTGAGTTCTAACCTTCGAAATAAGAGTAGAAGTGTTAAGTTTTCCTGTTTTTAAATGATTTTTTTGTAATACAATCGCTTATTGAACTTACCCTGTATCCGTATAATTCGTTATTATTAGAAAAGTCGTGTCGTTATTCGTAATTCTGTAACACACGTTTTGAACTCAACTTAGTTTGTAACCAAATTAAAAGAAATAAGATCAAATTAATCACTTCTTATATAAAAAAAAATTAATCTATTAAACCCTTTTGATTAACTGATATATCAAACAATCAAGCAATCCAATTGTTCAATTAATCACCTACGTCAATCCAATTTTGTATTGATCACGTAATAATCATCAATCATATTAACGATTGTATTTGAACCTCTCATACCTTGAGCCCTAGAATAACAAAGAATAATAATATAAATAGAGTGGAATTAGAACACCAACAGAAGACAATTAAAAGAATAAAACAAGTACTTATTTCAACATCACCACAGCATCATAGTGAGTTAAAACGAATTCAATAGAGTTAATATAGTCTAAATACTACATATTTATCAAGAGGGAAAAAGTATATAATATCCTCCTTTTTGCTTCAATAAAGATAACACATGAAGAGTTCAGATTTGAGTTCTAACCTTCGAATAAGAGTAGAAGTGTTAAGAAGTTTTCTTGTTTTTACACGATTTTTTTTGTAATAAAATCGCTTATAGAACTTATTCTGTATCTGTACTATTTGTTATTATTAGAAAGTTGTGTCGTTATTCGTAATTCCGTAACACACGTTTTTAACTCCATTTAGTTTGTAACCCAGTTAAAAGAAGAAATCACTTCTTATATAAAAAAAAAACATTAATCTATTAAACCCCTTTGATTACCTGATATATCAAACAATCAATTGATCCCATTGTTCAATTAATCACCTATATCAATCCAATTTCGTATTGATCACTTAATAATCATTAATCATATTAACGATTGTATTTGAACCTCTCATACCTTGAGCCCTAGAATAACAAAGAAGAATAATATAAATAGAGTTGAATTAGAACACCAACCAAAGACAATTAATAGAATAAAAGAAGTACTTATCTTCATTCAACAACACCGCAGCAAGACTCAAATGACCTTTAAGACCTGGACCAAATCTACTATGCCTCTTTCTGCCTGCCAATTCGAGGATCGAGTTTTGCCGGATTGTTAGACTTTTGTTTTGATTAGATAGTAGTATTGTTAGTTGTATTTAGTTGTAGATTCAATTCCTACTCCTCTTACAACAATTGTGGAACTCATTTGCACTTATCAGTCAATAATTAAGCAAGCAATAATATATTACCCTAAAAAAAGGATAACCTTTTAGTAATTAAGTGAATGCGATGTTTTTGGAACGAAACTAGTTACAAAGAAAAAGACGAACCCAAGCTCAAAAAAATTAAAAAATACAAAAAATAAACAATAGTAAAATCTAACGAAAATGCAAATTTCTAAAAAAAAATATTCTAGCATCATTACATCATTTTTGAAATTAATAATCTTTAACGGCATCAAAATTAATAATAAGAATGTCGCTAGTATTTAATGATCATAACGTCATCTTTGCATCATATATAATTAATAATCAATATCATCAAATTGCATCATAAAAGCATGATCTACATGAAAAAATCTTAACTCCTTCCAAAAATGAATAAATGAAAATCATTACCCTTACCAAAAAAGGATTTTGCAAAAATCAGCATAGTGGACATCAACTTTGACGAGCATAAACTATACCTCACATTTCATGTTACACATTCATGTGATCGTCCTGGTATAAGCTTTTCAAATTAATAATATGCTAATATGATATTAATACATTTGATAATTTTAGTTATACATAATTTATGGATTAGAAAATAATATAGTATATTAATATAGCAAAATAACTCATTTTATTAACTTCATAAATATGAACATTATAGTTTAAATCAGTTAAAAAATTTTTAACCACTTAAGATTCGATAATTTGATTGAATAATATAATCATAACTGAGCATGCCAAATGTTCAATCTTGTACTGATTCAAGACATGAATTTGAATTGTCTTAATATATGAAAAATTAAAGTAAATCAACAAAACGATTAGATGTTACTTGTATAGAAAACAAATATTTATTAATAAAATATTGTTAGCATTTACATGTCTGTCAAACACTTAAAAATTTATAAACTTAATATATTTAATAAAAAAAATATAAAAAATAAAGTATCGGGTTATTTCCAATGCTATTAGACTTATGCCATTAGTATAATAAAATTTTTTAAATTTACTAGTATTACTATCTTAACATCACATTCAACAATAATTTTCAAACAATAATTAATTATCTGTAATATGCTTAATAGAAAGTACACAAATTTAATTTTCAAACTAAATTAGCCATATTTAGTATGTGATATTTTGGCGTAATCTTTAAATCCAGATGATCCACATATACATAAATCCTTATCAATGTGTACCGATATTGAAAAAACTGTTAATCTATAATTTGACAATAATGGTACATTTTACTTACATGCGGATTGAGCGGATTACACTTATTTCAGATTTGAACAATATACTATATTTGCATTTTGGAACACGAGTTTGAGGCAAGCTAATAGTTAATTTTAGTCGAATGCAAATTATAATTTTTATCATTAAAAATTCTTGGCTAAATTAATCATTAGCTTGTTTCAAACTTGTTCCAAAATAATGCCCATAGGCATTAGTTATTTCGCACAATACAGTGCAAATTGTAAATCAACTGATCATGCTATTGCTGTCATTAATAAATTTCTCTATTTTATTAACATTAACAACAGCCCGTTAACATTATACATTAAACGTAGTTTAATCTTATTTAACAAACTAAGGGTTTGTAATTGAATTTTAGCCAAAAACAACCTTTATAGTTGTTTCAAAAGCGTATTATCAAGATAATATTTAGTTTATTTTGATATTTACTATTAGGACCGACGGTCCTTTTAGTCCATCCTAAAAAGGACTGGACCAGCCCGGTCCCTAGACGGACCAAAGGACCGTCAGACCAGACTGGACCGATTAACAGCCCTAGACTAGGGACCTCAGTTTTATGCGATAATGAGCAATTTTTAGCATCGCATATATGAAGCATAATTTGGCCCATTTGTCGCTCGAACCATCCCTTTACAACTATGAAATACACATATGGGATCTTGCCTCGCTGCTCATGTGGTCACCAGACATTTTCTAAAATTGTCAAACCGGTCTTATGTTGACCTTTCTTTGATACCCGTGCTGTATAGTCAGTCTAACGAAGCATTATTCGAGATAGCCATTTGGGCTACCGTCTACCCCTTTTACCAATCTAAACCTCTGAAACACATTCCTAGTGGCGGGTTGGTGGGTACTAATGACAAAGCTGGACTTGCGTCAAGCTCAGCAGCAAAAACAAAAGATGGAAACAAATTCCCATTCCTTTTCCTTAAATAACCACCTCCTATGACCTCATTCTTACTATCCTACCATATAATTTCCCATGCAAAACCTCACTCTTACCTAAACTCCATGTCTCATAAAACTCCATTATCAATACCTCATACTTACTTAACTGTACCAATAATTCCCACGCAATACCTCATTTTACCTAAACTCCTCTATTCCACAATTTTCAAATGCCAATGCCGCATACTTACTTTACTTGGCTACGTTATGGTCCCGGTCCATGGTTTCGTAACAAATGACCGACCCGTGACTTCGTTCACGTGCGTTTCATTTGTTACTCGACCCATCCCTTCACAACTATGAAATACACATATGGGATCATCCAGAGAATCGAAATTCTCTCCTTATAATCACTTACTAGACACATGCACAACGTGCATAAAACCCATTTAACTCTCAAAAACCCATTCTCTTTGAGGCTTTAATCCTTTGTTGTATTAACCGCCCTTAAATACAACATTACCGCCTTTGAAACCTACACTCCAATAGCCCTAATCTGTATCAACAACATCCCTCCTCTCATTGCTGCTGTCGCTTCACCTATCCTTAAACTATGAGCCGCAAATCCCCCTTCAGCTTTGCATGGTGTGTCATACATTTAATCACCACCAAAATTGCTACTACTGACATTTCTCCTTTTTTATTCGACAGAAACAGGGCCCATTACCTGATGTTGTAGATCTCACCCTTAAGTACTTACCTAACAGCCTAACTGGGCAAATCCTACTTCCTGTAGGTTCCACTGGCACAAATTTTTCATTTGCAAATGGGTCACTTTCGACCTCCTAATTTTAATCCCCCTCAACACCTCTCTTACCCTAAAAACTTCAACAGGACTTTTAAACTTTTTTTTTTTTTTATACACGCACTACGGCTCTGAGGTACTTCTGTATACGCGGTGCCAAACCTGCCATAGCAGTCCCATTTTCTCCTCTAAGTCAAAAAACACTCGATTTTCCAACTTCCAATCTCTTACATCCTACACTCCCATTAGATAGTTCGCTGAGAATTCTCATACCTATGCTGATAGGTACTAGGATACGGCAACATACTTCCATAAGTGGGAATCTCCCTGGAACAAAACCTGGTTGGCCAGGCTGCTAAAAAATTGGTAACCCAGCATGGACCAATGCGCCATCGGGTTTGATGCCATACCTCCCATTTCTCTGGGCCCATTTGGAAAGAACACACCTGACATTTCAGTTTTCCATTCTTCCTTGGACGATTATTCCTTGCTGATTGTCTTGCCAGTCTTTCTTGAAAAAACACCTCCATCGGGTCATCATCTAATGGATCTCTAATTCCTGCCGCAACATTCCAGCCCTCCTTCTTGGCCACTCTCATTGTAAACGCCTGAGTAGCCACCACATCACATACCTTCCCAATCCCTGTTCACCAACGCATTATCCAAAATTCTTCCTACCTTACACTACTCATCATATTCAAACTGATCTCTTGCTCTTCCAAATTCCTCCCTTGGCCAATACCTACTTTTCTCACTATTTTGCATCACCTGAACGCTTCTTTTTATCTTACCTACAGCTTTTTCCAACATTGCTTGAATCGATTTTTCCAAAGATCATTCTAATGCCAGAAATTGCAAATCAGAATTTCCCCAGTCTTGCATTTTAGCATCTCTCTCGTCTACCTTCGATCCTTTCCCAAAGCCTTTTGCAAAAAGCCTACCACAAAAACCTATATCATTCTCTCCTATATATTATTATCTTGATCATTATCATTAATCCTTTCCTTTTCTTTTGACTTACTTACTACTCTTCCCGCCAGTCTTTCCACCAAATCCCGTTTTACTCCTACCTCTGACAACCTTTACTGTTATACAACAATTTTAACATTTCGACCGGCAACCACTCTAAAGTACTCTTCAATCCCTGATGCGAAGATTCCTCTATGTCATACCCTTTACTACTCTCCAAAGCTAATGTGGCAGGTAAGACCTCTTGCACTTCATTTTCATCCTGTACTAACACCATCTTTTTGATTTTTCTTTGACCACGTGGTACTAACGACAAAGCTGGACTTGCGTCAAGCTCAGCATCAAAAACAAAAGGTGGAAAACAAATTCCCATTCCTTTTCCTTAAATAACTACCTCCTATGACCTCATTCTTACTATTCTACCTTATAATTTCCCACGCAAAACCTCACTCTTACCTAAACTCCATGTCTCATAAAACTCCATAATCAATACCTCATACTTACCTAACCGTACCAATAATTTCTACGCAATACCTCATTTTACCTAAACTCCTCTATTCCACAATTTTCAAATGCCAATGCCGCATACTTACCTTACTTGGCTACGTAATGGTCCTGGTCCATGGTCTCATGACAAATGACTGATCTGTGACTTCGTTCACGTGCGTTTCAAAATCGCATAATAGTAACTAGTGCCTGTGATTGGTCGATTTTTAACCAACCAATCAGTTTTTTTTTATAAAAAATTTTTGAATGCAAATTTCAGAATTTTTTACATACGACTTTTTTCTTTTTTTACAGTAAATAATAGTACAAATCAATGCCTTATCGAACATTAATTTTAACTAATCCACTTACTTTTTGTTACCTATATAGGATGTAAGTTCTTTGCATACATTTTTTTTACAGTAAATTATGATACAAATTAATGCCCTATCAAATGTTAATTCTAACTAACCCACTTACTTTTTTGTCACCTATATAGGACGTAAGTTCTTTACATACGAAATTTTTTTTTACAGTAAATAGTACAAATCAATGCCTATCGAACGTTAATTCTAACTAATCCACTTACCTTTTTGCCACCTATATAGTTTGTAAGTTCTTTACATGTATTATTTTTTTTGTAAATAATGGTACAAATCAATGCCGTATCGAACGTTAATTCTAACTAATCCACTTACCTTTTTGTCACCTATATAGGACGTATGTTCTTTATACATGACATTTTTTTTGTAATAAATCATGGTACAAGTAAAGCCCTATCAACGTTAATTATAACTAATCCACTTAATTTTTGTCAATTCTACAGACTGTAAGTTCTTTACATACATCTTTTTTTTTACAGTAAATAATGGTACAAATCAATGCCCTATCAAACGTTAATTCTAACCAATCCACTTACTTTTTTGCCATTTCTACAGCGCGTAAGTTCTTTATTTACGGCATCATTATTTTTTGTTTTTACAGTAAATAATGGTACAAATCAATGCCCTATCGAATGTTAATTTTAACTAATCCACTTTTTTTTGTCACCTATATACAGTGATGTCACTTGGTTATTTGGCCGGCCAATGGCCACGGCCATTGGCCGAGGCCAAAAGGCCAAAAATATAAATTTCATTTTTGGCCGAAACGGCCAAATAAAACTAGTAATTTGATTGGTTAAATCTTCACTTAAGTAATTTTTCTATATAACTTACTAAACCTTTGTTTATTAAACCTTTGCTCAAATTACTTATTAAACCTTTGTTCAAATTATACTTTTATATAACTTTTTAAACCTTCGCTTAAATTATTTTTATATAGTTTATTAAACTTTCACTTAAATTATTTTTATATAAGTTATTAAACCTTCACTTAAATTATTTTTTATATAATTTATTAACTTTCGCTAGATTTTTTTTTATATAGCTTAACAATTATTACTTAAGTTATCTTATATATTAATATGCTTTCAAAACGAACTTTCAAGCAAACTATTATAATTAAAAAAGAACTTGAAAAGAATCGTTAGATTTAATTATTCTTTCACGTATAGTTAAATATCGATCCGTTCTATAAGTTTTATTAATTCCAATAGTTCGTCAATTTCTTTATCGCAACTTTAGTAATAGCACATGAAAATAGATAACTATAGTGTTAATTAACTTTTTTTGGGAAGGTAATATACAATAAATACAATTCAAGAATATTGGTTCTTATAGTTAATAGTGTGGCTTTAAACAAAACCAGTACGTATATGTAATATATATTAACATTAGTATGCATATAATACAGTATTTTTATATACATTTCTTTTTTATTACTATACAGAGAAATTTGGCCACTTGGCCGTTTGGCCATTTGGCCATTGGCCAACGGCCATATCGGCCAAATAATTTTTATTGGCCTGGCCAATTGACATTCAACTTTGGCCGCAAAATTTTGGCCATTTTGGCCAAATAATTATATATTGGCCGATGGCCAATTAAATTTTCTTTGGCCGATTAAATTGCCATCACTGCCTATATAGGATGTAAGTTTTTTACATGCGGCATTTTTTTTTACAGCAAATAATAGTAAAAATCAATGCACTATCGAACGTTAATTTTGACTAATTACTTACTTTTTTGTCACTTCTACAGCGAGTAAGTTCTTTCCATACTTTTTTTTTACAGTAATTAATGGTACAAAGCAATGACTTATCGAACTAATCCACTTACTTTTTTTGTCACCTACATAGTTTGTAAGTTCTTTACATGCGATATATATATATTTTTTACAGTAAATAATAGTACAAATCAATGCCCTATAGAACGTTAATTCTAACTAATCCATTTACTTTTTGTCATCTATATAGTTTGTAAGTTCTTTATATGCACTTTTTTTTTTGTAAATAACGATACAAACTAATGCCCTATTGAACGTTAATTCTAACTAATCCACTTACTTTTTGTCACTTCTACAGAGTGTAAGTTCTTTATATACAACATTTTTTATAGTAAATAATGTACAAATCAATGCCTATCGAACTAGCATTAATTCTAACTTTTTTTTTTTCGAATGTTAATTCTAATTAATCCACTTACTTTTTTGTTGCTATATAGGATGTGAGTTCTTTACATACGACATTTTTTTACAGTAAATTATAGTAGAAATTAAACGTTAATTCTAACTAATCCATCTACTTTTTTGTCACCTATATAGGATGTAAGTTCTTTACATACGAAATTTTTTTTTATAGTAAATAGTACAAATCAATAACCTATCGAATATTAATTCTAACTAATTCACTTTTCTTTTTGTCACCTATATAGTTTGTAAGTTCTTTACATGCATTATTTTTTTTTTTTTACAGTAAATAATGGTACAAATCAATGTTCTATCGAACATTAATTCTAACTAATCCACTTTTTTTTGTCACTTATATAGGTCGTAAGTTCTTTATAAACATTTTTTTTACAGTAAATCATAGTACAAGTCAATGCTCTATCAAACGTTAATTCTAACTAATCCACTTACTTTTTTGTCACCTATATAGAAGGTAAGTTCTTTACATACAACAATTTTTTTACAGTAAATTATTGTAAAATCAACGCCCTATTGAATGTTAATTCTAACTAATTCATTCACTTTTTTGTCACCTATACTGTATAGGACATAAGTTCTTTACATACATTTTTTTTACAGTAAATAATAGTACAAATAATGCCTTATCGAACATTAATTCTAACTAATCCACTTACTTTTTGTCACCTATATAGTTTGTAAGTTCTTTATACACATTTTTTTTTACAGTAAATCATGGTACAAGTCAATGCCCTATCGAACGTTAATTCTAACTAATCCACTTACTTTTTTGCCATTTCTACAGCCCGTAAGTTCTTTATATATGGCATTATTATTATTTTTTTACAGTAAATAATGGTCAAATCAATGCCATATCGAACGTTAATTCTAACTAATCCACTTACTTTTTTTCACTTCTACAGTGAGTAAGTTCTTTACATACGACTTTTTTTTACAGTAAATAATGGTACAAATCGATGCTTTATCAAACGTTAATTCTAACTAACCACTTACTTTTTTGTCACCTATATAGGACGTAAGTTCTTTACATATAATTTTTTTTAACAGTAAATCATGGTACAAGTCAATGCCCTATTAAACGTTAATTCTAACTAATCTACTTACTTTTTTATCACCTACATAGTTTGTAAGTTCTTTACATGTGATATATTTTTTTTTACAGTAATGGTACAAATCAATGCCCTATCAAACGTTAATTTTAACTAATCCACTTACTTTTTTGTTATCTATATAGTTTGTAAGTTCTTTATATGCACTTTTTTTTGTAAATAATGGTACAAATCAATGCCCTATTGAAGGTTAATTCTAACTAATCCACTTAATTTTTTTGTCACTTCTACAGCACGTGAGTTCTTTATATACCTTTTTTTTACAGTAAATAATGGTACAAATCAATGTCCTATTGAACATTAATTCTAACTAATCCACTTACTTTTTTGTCACCTATGTAGGAGGTAAGTTCTTTACATACGACATTTTTTTTTGCAGTAAATAATGGTACAAATCAATGCCCTATCGAACGTTAATTCTAAATAATCCACTTAATTTTTTGTCACCTATATAGAAAGTATGTTCTTTACATACGACTTTTTTTCTTTGCAATAAATAATGATACAAATCAATGCCCTATCGAACATTAACTCTAACTAATCCACTTACTTTTTGTCACCTATATAGTTAGTAAGTTCTTTATGTACGACATTTTTTTCTTTATGGCAAATAATGATACAAATCAATGCCCTAACGAATGTTAATTCTAAATAATCCACTACTTTTACAGCGAGTGAGTTCTTTACATACTTTTGTTTTACAGTAAATAATGGTACAAATCAATGCCTATCGAACGTAAATTCTAACTAATCCACTTACTTTTGTCACTTCTACAGCAAGTAAGTTCTTTACATACGACTTTTTTTTTTACAGTAAATAATGGTACAAATCAATGCCCATCAAACGTTAATTCTAACTAATTACTTACTTTTTTGTCACCTATATAGGATGTAAGTTCTTTGTGCACAACATTTTTTTTTTACAGTAAATCATGGTACAAGTCAATGTCCTAACGAACGTTAATTCTAACTAATCCACTTACTTTTTTGACATTTCTACAGCAAGTGAGCTCTTTATATACTTTTTTTTACAATAAATAATGGTACAAATCAATGCCTAGCGAACGTTAATTTTACTAATCCATATACTTTTTGTCACTTCAACAGCGAATAAGTTCTTTACACACGACTTTTTTTTTACAGTAAATAATGGTATAAATCAATGCCCTATCTAACGTTAATTCTAACTAATCCACTTACTTTTTGTCAATTCTACAGACCGTAAGTCCTTTACATACTTTTTTTCAGTAAATTGTGGTATTATTATTTTGTCATTATTATTCAAGTTCTATTTATCCTAATTAATATTTAGATTAAAAATCAACATAAACATGGAGGTGATTCAGTAATTAAAATTTATGGAACAACTAAGAACTTAAATGATGATAATTATATGATAGTGATGGAATTCGCAAACCAGGGAAGTCTCTGAAAATTACTAGATAGCCAATATTACAATTTAGATTGGAGTTTTAAAGTTGCTATTTTATATTACATAGCTGATGGGCTTAATACAATTCACGAAGCTAATTTAATGCATAAAGATTTACATTCTGGAAATATGGTTGACCAAACTTTGTATAGTTCCTACATTACTGATTTTGGACTGTGTAAGCCAGTGTCTCAAGATTCAAGCACTGAAGGGATTTTTGGTGTAATTCCTTACATTACACCAGAAGTATTATATACGGGCGGGAAAGAGTACACTCAAAAATCAGATATTTATTCTTTTGGAATCATCATGTCAGAAGTTTTGACTGGATATCCTCCATATTATGATATTCCGCATCATGAAAATTTAGTAATAAAAATTTGTTAGTTCATAGGCCTGAAATTAAATGTGAAGTTCTTCAACTACTTTCGGATTTAATGAATAAATGCTTAGATGCTAAACCTCAAAACCGACCAACTGCTAATGAATTAGCTGGTGCGCTAAACCAATTTTCTTACGGTTTGATAAATAAAAATGGAGAATTATATAAGCAAGTTAAAGAAATTAAAAACTCGGGTAAAAAGTCAAATCAAGTCACATTAACACGACTCAAATATCAGACACATAAACAAGCTATTTACAAGTCGGCTGTTGAATTATCAAAATCTTCCTAAACCAATAAATGTTAATTCAGGTAGAATTTTACTCAATCAATATATTGGTCTTAAAGCATTATTTTTTTCATACTTATTAACTCTTGTGCTTGTTTTAGTAAGCAAACCTGTTGAACGCCCAAACTTTGATTAATATCATATTTCGTCATGGAGAATAGTTACAATCTACGCTGGTTTTTTTGATTTATCCCTGGACATACTGTTCGGGACTTGTACCAAAGTCATATATGATGAAACTGATTTGTTTTATGTGTCACGTTTATAAATTCGGTTTAATATGCCCGGATCTTTTACAAAATATACAAGTAACAGATTTGGTAAAATATTCGGTATTAATCAAAGGGATCTTGCCAACAAGGATGTATTATCAATATGTTAAAGATTGTAAAAATTTCTTTATCAAGTTTATTATAATCATCAAATTTAACACCATAAAATAAACGTAATCTTTTTCTCTTCAAATAAATTAAATTATAAATATCTGAAATAAGCTTATAAGTTTCTGTTTTGTAACTTGACCTATTAATTGATCATATGTACATGTATAAATAGGATTATAATAAATCAATCAGTAATATTTACACAAGTATTTTAGAGAAATTTTTGCTATTATCATATATCTAGAGCCAGAATTAGAATGCATAAGGATTTTGAAGTTATTGATTAGTATATTAAATACCAATTGTTTAATTGTTTGAGTGTTGGTTTAATTTAATAAACTTAGAATGTCAATAGTTATACAGAAAGGTGTTCAGATTTACAGTATAAACACCTTTTTTGCAAACAGCATATACAAATTTAGATAACCGCATATACCGCAAGTAATGTAAAATTTCTATTAAAAATATATTGCAATCTGAGGGTGTGATGGGATGTATCTAATTGATATGGTTTCAACTGATAATGTTATCAACATTATCTTTTCTTTGTTGAACGTAAAATGTCCTACATGAATGAGTTTTCTGCTGATTCGGTTAAGTTATTGATTTCAACATTATTAAATTTTTAAAAATTTTTGATTGAATACTTGTTCAATATATTTGAAGTGTTTAGTTTGTACGAAAATTTTTATTATTCTCGCTCGGATTTCATATTAAGCACTCTCTTTATTAGAGATAACAGACGAAGATACATGATGGGAGTAGTGCTCCACTCCTTCATTTTTCTCTTCTACTATTTACATACTGTCTCATAACAACTTTACACATACTCATAATAACTCTACGTATACTGTGCTCATAACAACTTTATGTACACATGATATGTCACGTGACGAAGCATAATAGAGAATCGCCAACACTAAGGTATGGCGCATCTTTTTTTTTTTTTTTTGCGTCCAAGCCCACGCTTATGGTGCGGCACATTCAACTCATTATATACAACATCAATTTTTATAACAGCGAGTTCGAGCCCACGCTATGGTGCGGCGCATTCAACTCGGTACACATGACAACCTTAACGAGTTCGAGCCCACGCTATGGTGCGGCGCATTCAACTCGGTTTTACATGATAACATTAACGAGTTCGAGCCCACGCTATGGTGCGGCGCATTCAACTCGTTACACATGACAACAGGCAGGGCGCTAGGTGCTAGGTGCAATGAACGAGAGATGGCGGGAGGGATGGGAGCCAGATTATAATCGGGCACCGAAGAGAACAAGTGACAAGACAAGCGAAGAAAGAAAGCACTGAGATTCACCATTTTCTCCCACATGTATCTTTATAAACTCTGCGTCTCTAAAAATCACATGCATCTATAATCTCCATTGCATACAATCATATGCTATTACCTTTTTCATATAAGCCTCAATTTCATATAAGCCACAAATCAGGTTATCCTCGCGATAATAACCCTAGCGTGACTTCGTCAACGCATAGAGCTAAAATAGAAAAAATGTGCTTGTCACCGGCGGTGACTAGGGTTGGGGCACGGCAAATTTTGGAGCATGCCCCTCTATGCCTAAGGCATGCCCTCTATAGATATATATATTATATATTATCGTAATTAGCAATAGTAGGTTTTAATTCTAATTGGCCAATTTGATAATTGACCAATTATATAATAGCCCTATATCAGATGATAAGGGCATGCCTTTCGGTCAAAGGGCATAACTCGACTCCAGAAGCCGAGTCATAATTTGTACTCGGTTTCAAGCAGACTTGGGACAAAAACTCATCCTGCCGTGTGAAACCACAGTTATTTAGGTAATACTGTAATACAAGATTCAAAGTTTGAACCTTGTATCACTTAAATAATGTGTGTTACGTATTTCACGAAGTATTTGTGCTTGGGACCGAGTACAAATTAAGACTCGACTTCTGGAGTCGAGTTGGACCGGTAATTAAATTCTTCAATATGTATAAAAACGAGTTCTTCAAGCGGTTGTATATTGATTAAGTTCAATAAGAATTCTCTAAGAAATTCGTTATTGTATTCTTCACTGTGTTGTATATTTGGATTAAGTATAATTACTTTAATAACGCAATCTTATGAACCACAAATGGTCTGACCAAATAGATATCCACGTTAAATGTTATATGAATTTCCTCCATTGAGGCTGATTCTTCGATGAAGAATTTGTACAATGCATTCAACAAAAAAAATATTGTGTCAACTGTTTGGGTAGGATTGCTTGAAGAGAATGATACACACAAGAACACTCCAGTGTAAAGATTATCGATTTTTTTATGTAACGATGATAAGGATATCTTGTATTTAGTCATAGTCTTGACAATGGGACCGATTCTTGGAATCTTTTTGGTATCTCCATTTCTTTTAAACATCCAAGAAGTATATATGCAACGCCTATATCGTCTCCTGGTGGATATCTCCATAATGTTTTAGCCGCAAATTCCCGAATTCTCTATTCGTTCTCAATATTAATTAGAGTGGACACTTCAAGGTATGAAGTTATTTCGAATAATATAACTTCGGGAAGTTTTAGGATTGAAAAAATATTTGTTATGATTATGTGTCAACGCAAAATTTCAAAACAGCGAACGGCTATTATGTATAAAACAAAGTTGTACAAGAAGTTATATGTACTGTACATACGAGGTGTCGCATTCAGAGATGTGAACTATAACTATAGTAATTTATTCTATGTACATTAGAATCCTTGCTAATACGATAATTCTGACAGTATAAAAAATTACTAATTCTATTACATATTATGCTAATATAACAACTACTCTAATTTAGAATAACAGTTACTGGTCATACTACATATCGATATTAGAATAATCCTGGTTGAATACTGTATCTATACAAGATTTGCATTATGCTGTTTCTATATAGTTTACTATGCACACTATAGAACAATAACTGGAAATAAAAACTTGCTTATTGCGTGTTTTTTTTTTTGACCAATCAAATCCTTTGTTTTTTGTGGAAAAAATGAATAGTGTTGAACTCTCTGAAAAAGACGAGAAAATGATGCATCAGTTTAATGCGATTAACCAATCATGAAATGATCTAAAGGTCACGGAATTGCTTAATCACGAATTACGTCATTTTGTAAAATCATAGTAAACATCCTTCTCTAAAATTTATTTTTGCAAATGACAATAAAGCAAATAATTTATAGAAAGAGAAAATTAAACTCAAGTTCATAACAATTGCAATCGAATACATGTACAGAAATTTTTAAAGCATTTATTCCATTTTTTTAAATTCTTCGCGCTAAGTTTCTGATCGTCTCAGGATTTTGTTTGTCAAGATTTTGAAGCCCAATACCAATATCCACTTAGAATGTATGAAATTTAAAAATGTAATTAGTTACTCCATAAATATAATTTATAACTCGTAAAATAATTTCGGTAGATAAAAAATTTAGTTTTTATTCACTAACTATAAAAAATTTTTTGTCGGAAACAAAATTGTAAAATCATTACAACTAATAATATGTACCTCATCTGCTATTGCTTTCTCTCCAATATAATCAAGATTATTATTGTAAAATTAAATCTTTAATTTTCTTACTTTTTCGTAGAAACATTGAAATCAAAGCACAATAAATGACTTTTGCGCTTAAATCTTGGCCGTTAACACGAAAATTTTGCACACTACAGCTCAAATCTTGACTATTAACATTTGTAATAAAGTTCGCAACGGCATCGGATTATTTTCTGGAAGGTTAATTTTAAACGGGGCCTAACAGTGCTTGTTCAACGGCATTTAGTTCCAAAAGACATATATTGATTTCTTCTATCTTTAAAACATGGAGCCTTCCATAATAGCTGTACAACAATTCTGCACCATTTTATGGTTTACACGAAGACATGAAAATAAGGTTTTGTGATATTTAAATATCTCAGGGCTTCGTCCGATAAAAGCACATTCTTTATAGAAAAATGTTTGGGTTTAAGGACAAAAATTAATCTTTTCAAGAGAATTTCAAGGTGGGATTCTTTAAGTAATTTTGAAAATAAAGGTATACACGTGATATCAGAGTTGGCACATTTGTCCATTGGCATCAATGGACTTCAGGTCCATTTACCAGACCCATTGGTTCCATTGGTGTAGTCATTATTTCAATGGACCAATGGACAAGTAGGTTAAATAATTATATAGTAAAGTTTAAATTAAAGTTGGTGCAATTTATAAAAAAAATTGTTGGTAAAATAGATTGTCTGCAAAATGAATTTGTCTGTGAATTAACTGTCTGTAAAATAATCTTGTCTATAGATTAACTATTTATGAACTAAATTGCTTATAAAGTGTTTGTTAGTAATATAGATTTATGTGTTGATTGTTATTTTTTAAATTCAAAGTCACATTAATTTTTTATATAACAATAGGCATACTTAATTCCTGTTTTAATGTCAAAATATATGTGGATATATAGAATTTAGAACTATAACTAATATGCTAAATAGCTTAACCTTATATTTATTTTTCAACTTTTTTACCTTGTCCTACACCTGTATACCACATGTTATGTGTAATCTAAATTTCCTCTTGTTAATAGTATAGTTAAAAATATTCAAAAGATGAGTTTAAAAAGATAAAATATAAGATATAACAATATTAAGCAGAATTATAATCAGTATAAAATAGTAGAAATATAGTTGAAATAAAATAATTGATAGTGCAAAGTAAATAATAAGAAAATAAATAAAATTTATCAATAATATAAATTAATAGTAATTTAATTCTATAAGAAAATGAAGGTTTAGTTCTTTTGAAGCCCAATTTTTCATAATATTTTTATAAAAAATAAGAATATAAATAAGTTCTATTTCTAAAACTTAAGATGTATTCTTATGGTGTTCCTGGTTTTAGTGAAACTATACTATGCAGCTACTCTATTATACAATAATAGTAATAGTCCTAGTGGTAGGGTTCCTACAAACCTGGATCAAATCAAACTTTAGGTCAGATTTGGGTTTGATTTAATTTGAAATCAAACTCAAACCCAAACTATGATTAAAAAAATATTTGAGTTTGATTTGAAGCAAACTTTTAAGTTAAATTTGAGTTTGGTTTGAATTTGAGTTTAAGTTTGCAAACTAGTTTGAGTTTGAATAATATAAATATATTTTTGTATTTTAATTGATAATCGCCTGTCAACTGGAGAGTGATCCTATGGGTGAAATGTGGCGTGCTTCCTTCTACAATTTTTTTCTTACTAAGTTAAAGATACATGTCCACTAATTGAAAGTTGTAGAGCCTGTCAAGATGCATCTAACGGTGGTTAGATCATCCAAAGCAGCCCAGTGAATGGCAAGATATCGTCAAAAAACGATTGGCCGACTATATAAAAATCTGTGATGGAGATTACATATGAAAATCACTATAGGCGAAATGTGGCGTGCATCCATCTAAAACATTTTTTCTTACTAAGTTAACGATACATGCCCATTAATTGAAAGTTGTAGAGCTCGTCGAGGCGCATCTAACAGTGGTTAGTTTATCCAAATCAGCCTAGTGGATGGCGAGATATCATCAAAAAACTATTGGCCAACTATATAAAATAAAAAGTTTTAGATGGAAGCACTCCACATTTCGCCTATAGTGATTTTCGTATGTAATCTCTGTCACGGATTTTATATAGTCGGCCAATCATTTTCAACAATATCTTGCCATCCACTGGGCCGATTTGGATGATCTAACCACCATTAGATGCGTCTTGACAAGCTCTACAACTTTCAATTAGTCGACAAGTACTATTAACATAGGAAGAAAAAAGGTTTAAATGGAAGCACGCCACATTTCGCCTATGATCACTCTCCAGTTGACAGGTAGATTATCAATTAAGTAACTTGTTTAAAATATAAAAATATATTAATGTTATTCAAATTCAAACTAGTTTGCAAACTTCAAATCAAACTCAAATCAAACTTAGTATAGTATTTGGGTTTGGTTTGAATTTGATTATTTTTTTATTTGAATTTGGGTTTGATCTCAAACTTTATAAAATTTATAGTTTGAGTTTGGTTTGATTTGGGGTTTGATCAAACTCAAATCAAACCCGGATCAAACTTCAGAACCCTATCTAGCGATAAAGGTTTAGAAATAGCTACTTGGTATTATATAAAAGTAACAGACAGTTAATAGATAATAGGTAAATAGTAAATAAACCGTATTTAATAATTGGAAATTATGTTTTGCAAAACCAAATTAAAGCTTTAAGTGTATTAAGAATATTATATGAGGAATAAAGGAGTTAAAAGTTTTTTATTAGTAACACATATACTATAAGTGTATATCTCTTTAAATGCATGCTTAAACTTGGGCCCAAATATATAGCTGACCCATAGTGCACTTTTTCTAATTGTTCTATAAGTGCATGCCATTAATATTAGGTACCAAGAGCATGATGCACTTATGGAGGGTTTACTGTATACACTTTGTCTATACTAGCAATATATATGGTGTACATAAGTTGAAAAAATTGTTTAGAATTTTGAACAAAAAGTTAATTTTGAATTTTAGTAAATTATTATAAAAAATAATTTTTGTCAAATAAACCAATGGACCAATGGGCCAATGGATCAATGGATTATGGTATTGGTCCATTTAGGTCCATTGGCAAATTTATTTTTAATGGACATAGTCCATTGCCAACCCTGCGTGATATTATACCATATACATGAAAAATAGAACTGAACACTAATTCATCAAATGATTATCTCCTGAATTGTACAAAATCGATAATATAAAACTGCACTACTCTATTTTTGATCGATATACTGATATACTGTATAAAAACTTGCTTACTCAGAAAAGAAATAGTTATTAATGCCAATTTAAATTTGTGACCACACAGTTGCCACTTTTTACTTTTAACGAATTGATGATTATGATTGATAAATTGATTTAATAATTTTATTCGAAGTAATCATAGTTTTGCTACTTTTTATGTAACCAAAAAAATTAACTTTATGGATCTTAATTGTTAAACCATGACATTTTTTACCAATATTTTCACGTTTGATATTTTCACGGTGGGCTTGAAGTCCATGAAAATATCAGCAGTGAAAATATCAACAGTGAAAATATCAGTAAGGTGAACAATTAGCAAATGTCTTTAACTAATTTTATTGGTGGACATTATGATCACATGATTTATTCGTACAATCATCAATTTGAGATTAACCTAAGATTAACCAATTTCAAAAACTACTTCGAAGTAAAATTTTTTTTGCTTGTTAGAGCTAGGGTATTGCTACTAGATAAGGGTTAGAAGGTACAATATAAATCAAAATTTTGCAAGTAAAATTTTTTACTGATGCGCAGAAGGTCCTTTCATAGACTAAATTTCGAGCTATAAACGATTTTTGATAAAACGATTACACCTGATCTTGAAATTTGATTGCTGTTGAAATTTTTTTATGGTTTTTGAAAGTCTAAAAAATTACGACAGAAAATTCTCTAAATACATGCATGCATGCGGGTTAAAAATTCCGCGATTTGTTCTTTATCGTTACATACAAGACGAATTATAAAAAAATACGTATTTAGAATTTTACAAATTGTTCCTTACCGTTTCGCTTTAAACGATCAGTTATGCTCAATGTAAAATTTCGCAGTTAAGGAATTTGTTGGTAAAAACACTGAAATACCTACATACGTACAGTACATAATATTATTTATTAAATCACATTCTATAACAATCCTACATAATCTCCAAAGATCAGTTACCATCTAATAAAACAATTCGTTTATGGATATTGGCAATTATTATCGAGTGTTTTACTCCAATATCTGACGTAACGATGTCAAATAGCACAAATCAATCATGTGAGATATCGAAATTTCTTTGAACTTTTTTTATACCGATATGTTAAAAAACCGATTCTGGGTTTTTAACATATGAAATAAAAACAGGCTCAAACTCTACTTGAAAATAATCTAAATTCTATATAAATCTTAAATATTAATATTTATGTTTTAGTATCCGAATTTTCAGATGAATATTTAAGAAAAATAGAAGAATTTTCAAGGGGACATAATATAAGAAGGTTTGATTATTCACAATTAAATATCATTAAAGCTATTGGGTGTGGAGGATCTGCTACAGTATACAAAGCTGATTTCGAAGAAGAAAGCTATGCAGTAAAAAGCCTAAAGATTAACATATTTATGGATGAAAAAACGTTCCGAAAGATCATGCGTGAGGTATTCTGCCATTTTTTTGTTATTTCTCTAATAATATAACTATAAACCTAACATAGAATTTGTAAAACGATTATATTTAGCTTGGAATCCTTCATAAGATATCCCATCCAAATATCATTAAATTTTATGGGATTTCATCGGGTATAAATGTTTAACATTAATGTTTAAAAACTTAATAAGGCTGTTCGAAATTACAATTTCGTTTAACGTCCCCCCGACTCCAAGAGCTTCCCTCTACAATTAAACAGGCCAATCAGAACGTTCATTACATCTTTGGATTTCAATAAGTCACGTGTTATAAGTCAACTAATCATGTGATTATTTTGCAATTTTAATATGTTTGTTTAATTGATCCCCACTACGTTAAGCTTCATAAGGGAACGTTAAACGAAATTATAACTTCAAACAGTCTAATGAATAATAATTAATTTTAATTTCATTCGTCTAGACCCAATAAAGAAAAATTTCGTGATGGTTCTACAATTTGCTAATAGTGGATCTCTAAGAACATATTTACAAACAAAAAAAAAAGATGGTATCTATAAAATTACATTCACCGAACTCGGTGAAATTGCAAAAGGAATTGTCAATGGGCTGAAATATTTGCATGAGAATGAAATCATTCATCGAGATTTGGTAAAATATGATCTTTATTTTTGCTCCAAGCTTTATTATCAATTTTAAATAGTTTTACCAAATTTCTTTAGCATTCTGAAAATATTCTGATAAATGAAGGCAAAGCTTTAGTTGCAGATTTTGGGAAATCCAGAGAATTTGATGACGATACCCCTTCAAGTTCAAAAGCACGCGGAATGATACCATATGTTGATCCTCAGCATCTTTTGTATGAAAAAAATTTTGTGCAAAAATCAGACATTTATAGTCTAGGGGTAGTGTTGTGGGAGCTTACAAGTGGAGTCCCTCCGTTCAATGATTTCACAGCTGCACAAAAAATAATAAAAATTTCAAATAATTAAAGAGAAAAAGCCGTTGCTAATACGCCCCCTGAATACGTCAATCTTTACAAAAGATCCTGGTCTTCAGATCCGGATAAACGTCCAACATTGAGTGAAATTTTAACGGAGCTTGAAAAGCTATCAGTAAAAACCACTAATGAATAAATCATAAACATTACTAAAAATATTCAAAATTCGAATTATGAATGCAATGCAAAAAATTCAGACAATAATTTTCGAATATTATCTTCAGAATATGAATTGCCCATTATATTACATCTTCCTGATGAAATCAAAACCATAATTTTTACTTTTGTTTCATCGCCTCTAAACCTAATTTTGTCATGTAAAAATTGGCATCACATTTCCGAAAATAATACCGAAAATAACAAGGTTAAATGGCTCTTTAAACAATTCGGCCGAGCCCACGCCTTGTTTCATGCAATTCGTTTAGGGCCATCATTTATTAATGCAGAGGTGGTCCAAAAAATTCTTGAAAAAGGTGGAATAATTTCTCGATATTTCATTCAAAGACTTAACATACACGTAGATAATATAGACACTAAAAAAAATAAGACTTGTTGGGCAAACAACATACCTACAACAGTAATTACATGTATTTTTAATGAAGCCAAAAAAAGGTTGAATATCGATCTGTCCGAATTATTTAGAAATAATGACATGAAGTTATTTGATAATTTACTAAATTATTCTCATGATAAGGAGAAGAATTTAAAATCTATCAAACAATTAATATTAAATTGGAAATTTATACCACATCCTCCAAGGCCAAAGAATCAAAGATTAGACGAGAAAATTTTGCAAATATATCCAGCAGAAGATGGATATGAAAATCATGAGGAACTAAGAATAATAGCTCGGGCAATCTTAATTTGTAATAATTTAATTAATGATTGGAAAGAAATTGGTTATCATGATATTGTGTACGATATAAACGATCTTGTCATTGAAGAAGCGTTTCATATGCTATTTCCTTCAGGACAGACCACAAGCTACATTATGCCAAGCGAAGAACGAATAACGCAAATACTTCAACAATTACTTGGTTTCGGGTTTAAGCTAACGTATTCTGTCATATTTGATTTAATACAATTTTTTGAACCTAAGCTAAATGATATTGGTGAGAGAATTTTCAACTTTTTCATTTTAATACAAGAAAATGATCCACGCAATTTATATTCAACTCAGGAACTGCGTAAAGATTTCTTTACAAAAATTGTTATTGAGGCGATTAAACCAAAGAGCAACTTCAAGAACATAGAGTCTTTAAAAGTTATATATAAGAGTATCGGGTTAGAGTGTGAGGCTGTTTTTATGGAAGCAATGATGTATCACAGAGATAAAAGTTCATTTTATGCAAACGAAAAAGAAAAAATGATTGAACATCCATATTCTAATGAAAGAATACCTAATTATAAACATTTATTGTTTAACTCATTATATTATGAGTGGATTATAACCGAATTTTCCGAAGATTCGGAACTTGCTGTTTTCTCATTTAATGATATTTTGAGGACTATAATTAGCATGGATAAATTTAATCAAAATACTGATGAAAAAGTTCCTTCATGTACTTACGATGAAATATGTAATGTTTGTAAAGTTTACTGCGACGATAAAAACTTCTTCTCGGTCTCTCATCTCAAACTTCTGAAGCAAGTATATCATACAGAATTTCTTGAGCCACTTTTTGAGTTTTATTTGCCAGAGCTGGTCGAACTTCAAGTTAATTTTACAATCAAAGACAATAAAACGCTGTTAAAAAAGAAAGAAATTTTAGAATGGCTTAATGCGATTAAAATTATTTATGATGATATCTGAAAAAAAAAGACACATTAAGAAATATATTAATGAATTTTATTGTAAAATTTCTAACTTACATAATTAAAGTTAATCTTAATAATAATATTGATTTGGGATCAAATTCGTACAGTATTTGTGCACAAGGGAAGGAACAGAAATCAGGTAGTGTAAATTTCTCTTATCTCTCACCTGATTGATTAACGTATTACTACTTTAACACTTTATCCAAAAAATTAGCTGATTTCTGTTTCTCCTAGCAATAATCAATATAACAATCAAATTCATTATAATAATCAAATTCAATTGGTGATGCCAATCAATATTCATGACTAAACATGACAAAATAGAAACTAGCTAGAAAAAACAGGCTACATTGTAGATACATTGTAGATATACATCGTTTGTATTTTTATCAAACTGACAGAACTTGTAATAAAGCAATAAATTAAAAAAAAATATATAAAATTTTGGAGTTATCTATATATCGCACAGTGCGATACTCTTATTTATCGCCTAATCAATCAAATTTCAGAATCAGGTGTAACATAATAAATACAAAAAACTGTAAATTTTTAAAAAAATCACTAATACAGTACCTCAAATTTTGCATAGGAAACAGCCCTTCGTGTTCTAACAAAAAAATATTCCTTGCAAAATTTTGATATAAACTATCCCACTCAAACCCAAAACCGCACTTACCCTAATTCTAATTAAAATGAAGATTTTTTTATTGGTTTGATCTCACGTTACACCTGTCCTTATAAAGTGTGATATATAATTGTGTCGCAAGTGTGATACATACATATTTTATATTATTAATTTAATATTCGCGTTTAATTTTTAATTTTTAATTTTGCTAAAATTAAATTTAACGTTAATTATTATTATTATTAAACTAAACTAGATAAAGCGTTACGCTAATACAATGAGCTTAAGAACCACGAGAATAATTGAATAAAGAGAGAAAATGGTAGCTCATTGCATATATTTAACATGCTTAACAAATATGAAGATTTCTGAATAAATTAAAAATAGAGGCATTAGAATCCTACAAGCACAGTGATACTCTATGATATAAAGCAGAAATTATTGATCAAAAATTGCTAAACATATACGGACAATGCCTTATATAGCACTATCCCTATAAAAAATATTGAAGTTTATCTTTCCATGATTTTTCCGTGTATAAAAATTCCATATTTTTTCCATTTAAATTGTTAAATAATGATTTTTCTCAGGGCGCAGGCTTTCCCCAGATGTGAGATTAAAAACTTTTTTCTATCATTTATAGTTGTTTAATTATCCCCGAGACACCTGATAAGATTGGCCAAATAATTTTTTCAGTCAATTCAGTCAAGTTATTGATTTCGGGTGATTTGTATAATAAAAATAATATTGTATCATAATGATTATTTTACAATAATGTTAACATTTTTAAATGTTCATTCAAATGCTTGACTAAAATGTTTGATATGCTTAGTTTGTACGAAATTTTATGAAAAAGCCGCTCTTGTCAACCAATAAACCTTAACAAGAAATGAAAAAAGGAATCGAATATAAATTAGACTTTTATAACAAATATATTACATGAACAGATGCCCTATTAAAATTGACTGGTTTAAAATAAATCTGGGTTAAGATTCCAATCGACCATGACATTATTAATATTTGTCGAAAATGCATTAAGAATTATTATAAATGAATTCAAAGTAAATTTTATATTTGTGTTTATATATAGAACTATTGAAAATTGTAGTTCAAAAAGTGGATCTGAGTAATGAAATATTGAACAGTGGATTTAATGATTAAAGATTGAGAATTACTCGATTTACTTGAAGTCGCAGAGATTGAATCAAATATTGGTAGCACAAAAGAATCTGTACCAAAAATTAGTAGTACAAAAGAACCTAAATTATTAATGTAAAGAGCCTAATACAAGTAAATTATAATTTTTAAAATCTTTATTTACTATATTTTTAAATTAAATAGTTAATGATTGATATTAGTCTTTATTATTTTGGTTTGCCGCAATCAGTTTGAAAAAACGCATAAAAAACTGGATGGGCATTAGCAATTCATATGATCAAAGAAAGGCTTTGGAAATATCAAAGAAGAAATATTATTATACACACTTCCTGAACTATTGGGAAAGAATTGAATTAGTCCATATCTGTTATCAAGTTTCAAATATTTCTAAGACTGATCACTACAATTTAAAAGCTAGTATTACTATTACTGCATTTATTGCAAGAATAAAATATATTCAATAATGTGCTTATCAAGAAAGTAATAAATTTAACTGAACAAACAAAAGGATTCATATAACTTATTAATTTTTATTTACTAAATATATTATTACTTCAATTATTTTAGTTATTATTTATTCCAAACATTTGAAACTAAATCAGACATGGTTAATACATTAAATATTATTAATAAGAGGATTTATGAAATCTTTCATATTGTGATATACATATTTAAGAATGCTTGATTTCTGAAGATATTTTATATTTAAAGTTGGATAGTGATATTGTAATGTTATAGGCTTATGCATCATAATAATTTTATTAATAATTATAATTATAAAAAATTAATGTTTTCAAGTTTACTAAAATACCAGATGTTAATTAATAAAAAAAACTTCTTCAAATTTTCTATCTTCTAATAAAGCTAAATATTGATATTCAATATCTAAATAGCCTTTGAACAATAAAAATATTATATTAAAGTAATAAAGATATATTATAATTGTTAAAATTTTTATAGTATATTTTTTTATATAATTAATTGTTGTAATTATATTTAATAATTTATTTATAGATGATTTACACTCATATTTACAAATTCTACTTTAATATTTTGTGCTAATTCTATCTCAACAATAAATATATTGGTAAATTATTCTGTAATTATTTTATACCATAAAAAATATCTATTTTAATCAAATATTTATATTACTCAAAATATAACTTTCAATGTTTACTTGCTTATATATTTATTAACTGCATTAACTGCAAAATAATTTGTTATTAAATCATTATTAGATACGCATTATCATGTTTTTTATTACTTGGAAATACTATAACTAAAATATGATAGCAAATTTATTAAAATTTAAATTCCAAATTATTACAATAAGTGTGTTAAATTTTACAAATTTGAAATACTTCATATTCATCTATAGAAAACTCTTCGTCTATGCTTCTAATTTTATCATAATCTTCTTCATCATCTGCAAAGTGTCTCCACTTATTAATATCACCATAACTCCCAAGGGAATTAGCGCCAAACCATGGACCATATGGACCATTTGAAAAATTATTTGAAAAACAACAAATCGCATTTGATGCATTTTTTACACGACTAAGAATGGATTGATTCATATTTCCATTTTTTAAAGAGAAAATAAAGCTATCAGCTGTTTCAGCTTGCACCCCTTCAATACCACATTTCCAAATAAGAGGATTATAACCACCAAGTATCTCATCTGTGCCACTAACCTTTAAGATAATTACAGTACCAGGTATATTATCACATAGCCTATAAAATACTTCGCCTGTGAACCCATCCCTACTGCTTCTAATTAAAATTTTCAAAAAGAAAACTTATTTGATATACACGAGAAAAATTCAAACGAAGCCAGGACGCATTATCATTGATAAGTACATCTTGAAAATGATTAACCAATTCTGAGAGCATGAATTCATTAACGGCTATCAACAGATTAAATATAGCTGATGCTTCAAAATTTTCTAAGGAAACTATACCACCATAAATGTAACTTTAATAGTAATTAAAATTTATTTTGTTAATTTTGCATATTTATTATTAATAATAATTAATCTCATATGTAACCTACTTAATTAAGATGTTAAATGTTTCAGCCGAAACATGAGGTAATTTAATTTCAGTAACATTATTTTTCTTATTCATGTTTGTTAATTTTTGACGAAAATATGGTAAATGTTGGTATAAGATTGCCGAATGCACTTTAAAAAGACGAGCATTCTGTTGTTCGCCAACTTCGACTATTGTATCATAGCCATATTCACTTTCGAGTAGTTTTGTAAAATCTTGTGAAAGTTTTTTAAAAAATTTTTTTCTACAGTATCAATAAATTTAGAAATTGAAAGCCTGTTCAACGGAGTGATGATGTTAAATGCAGAAATGTACTATGTAGATCAAACTCATACACAGTGTCACGGTTTAAAAATTTTAAACCTGTGACGTTGGGGTGGTCGATCATCTAATAGAATAAAACATAATTCATTTTTGCATAATGATAGATTTTTTGATTAAACATTAAAAAATTAGTAAAATATTTCTGATTTATATCACTTAAGAATTTTTTTTTCTTCTAATTTTAAAGTCTTTCAATCTTTGCTGCATCCTTAACAAAGTTACGTTTTCAAAATTTACATACATATATCAAAATTTCAATTAAAGTATACATTTCAAATTGACATATAAGTAGCTGCGCAACCAGTGTTGGGTACAGTCCTAAGTCCAGTTTTATAAACTGAACTGGACTGGACTGTTCCATTGGAACTAGTTCCAGTTCCAGTCCAGTCAGTTTTTATGTGATTTGTTTAAAAAAATTTTTATTGACCATAGGTTTATATAATTTGTATATACATACATATGTATATGCTGATTGTTAAATAGTGATGTATTACTAAGATTCTAAAAATTCAAAATTTAATAGTTTAGATTTACAAAGGCCTTCTATTTTTACCTCATTCTAGAGAAATTACTACCAGAATGCTTGTATGACCTGAAAATAAGTTACCCATAATCGATGAAAGTTGCTACATAGTAAAGTCCAAACTTTACTAAATAAATTGATTAAAGTTGCTTAGGTAAACTTCAGGAGGTTAAAATATGTATATCCTAAAATTTAAAACAAATAAAAAACTTTTTATTAATTAGATTTTAATTATTATATTCAATGAGAAATTAAAATTTTATTAACAAAATATATTCGTTGAACATAGAAATTAAAAGTCAAATAATAAAAGGTACTTCTATTTTGATGAAACTTTCAGATTATGTATAGTTTAATCTCCCAAACGTGTTATTTAAGCACTAATAATTCGATTTACATAGTAGAATTTAGACTTTACTATGTAACAACTATTGGTGATTAACCAAAAATTGATTATATTTGAAAATAAACTACCCAGATTTTTTGTCCAAAATCGTCCAAAAAAGGTAGCTTATTTTTGAAAACATATAGTAATCCTTATGGCAATTTTACTAAAAATTCATAGTGTAAAATATGATAATGAATTTAATTGACTAGCAAACTACTTATCATATTAATAAATTGTTTTCAATGAATCACAGTAAGTATATAATATTGATCATGCATCGATTAATATCACAAAATTTGTCCAATCGGGCAAATAATTGGCTGACAGTGCCATGCAGCGGCACATTTCAGCCAATCATTTACATGATTGGACAAATTTTACGATATTTATCAACGCATGACTCAATATTTATGTTATCCGGCAATTATGATCATGATTCTCAAGTCATGATTGGCTAACTGAGTTTTAATTTGAAAAACATGGTTACGTTATAACACATAAAAAAATAACAAAAAGAAAATTTTTCATGATCATAAGAGTTTGCCGGATAACTACTCATTAATCACTTTTCAGAATTATAGTAAGTGATCTAAGTAGTGTATGTTATATATAAACAGATTATTTGAATCTATTTAAGTAACAAATATAAGTTAATATATTTGTACAGTTAGATGAATTTTATACAATATATAAAATAGTTATAAAATTTTATAAATATAATTTATTTTTATTTGTTATATATTTATTATTTAGGTCCAGTTCCAGTAAGTACTAGAACTGGACTGGACCAGTTCAGTCCAGGGGCCAACACTGTGCGCAATGCAGTTGCGCAAAACCAGGAGCAGGGAATTAGTACACTATGATGCTAGATACTATGTATAGATAGAATTATCTAATATAATTTTTTCTAAACACCTATTAGATTTTGATAATATATACATGATCTAATTATTGCAACCATCCAGATATCCTAGTTGGCTATTTGGGTTGTGGACTAGAAAAACCTGCTTTTGACACTTTTTCAACAATTTTGAGACTTTGATTCAAATTAAAGTGCTGGTTTCTATCTACATATATTTTACTTTTTACCCTATATTGATATAATAAATTATCATGATTTTTAACTTGAATATTAAACCAATTTTTTAATGATCGTGTTCTAAAAATAGATTTACAACCAAAGATTGATGACTCAATTAAATTAGATTGGTCAATCAGTGGTTTATAATCATATGACATTGTTTTTCAGTAATTGATATTTTAAAATAAACGAGGATAAAATTTAGATTTCACAACAAATAATCGCCATTTTGTCAAAATGGAAAACCCCTTCAAAAACGGGTTTTATTGCCCACAGATCATTTATGGTAGTCAAATTTTGATTTGCAATTGAGTTAAGTGCATATATTCAGTGTCAAATTCACATTATTAATTTCATAAAATCTAATATATGCAATTTCATTATTAGTAAAGCAATTGTTCTTTCATATGAAAAATCTGAGTTAGGATATCACTTAATTTGATCTGATTAATTGCGTGATCAATTTAAGAGCCAGTTTACAAAAAACAATGTAGGGAGGGCATTAATAAGGTATTAATTTTAAGGTTATGTAATGTGCGAACAATAATAATATGAGCAGCCGTCAATAGAGATTTCTATTGACAGCTGCCCATATATTTAAGAGGCAATGATAATATAGATACCTGATATTTGCAAAAAAAATAATAATCGAATATGCAATAATCATAAATGTTAAAAATAATTACGTAAATCTGCACAATTTTATATAGTTGGCGAACAATATAAACAAAATCTTAAGTGACTCAATACATAAATCGATAATCCAAACAGAATTCTGAGTAAACAAGCTATAATATTAACACATAAGCACAATAAGTCAAAAAAGAATGATGATAAATAGTCAAGTCAATGTACATATAAAGAAAATCAATATTGTAATCACATAAGATAATATTATAGATTTTTTAAATAATGATTCCTACTACAAATTCAAAAGCACAAAACATCAGCACATGCATACAAAATCAAGGAATAATCATCCAAATCAGAAGCCTAGAATTGTGAACTTTACTTAACTTGTCTGTAAAGCATACTCTGTTATACTTTACGTACATTATACTACATTCCTGGTATATATCCATAAAACAAATAAGGAAAACAGGATAACTATAGTTAGTAATGAGATCGGAGGTATGATCAATTTAATAATAATATAAGGAAAAATGATAATTATAAGGCAGGAGCAGAATAAATTAATATCATGATATTGGAATGCAGAAACATTACGATAGTATCACCAAACTCAAGGGCTTGATATGTAGTTTGTCATTTATATTACACTATATAGTTAAAAAGAACTAATCAAAGACATAGTATGCTCGTCAAGGTTCAGAATAGATCAACATACTAGTTTCTTTGAACATTAATTTTAGGTGCTTCTCAAAAGTGCTGGTCACATACAATATTTTTCAATTAGATACTGAGAATCACACTCCCATACAGCACATAAGAGAACTATTAATAAGACTAACAGGGGTTATATTGTTGTATTATTTACTTTTTTGTGTTTAATCAATGACCAGTCAAAAAATTAAACCCATCACACTATAGAAATATAGTCGAATTACTTACATACGTACAGTATATCACACATCAACATAGACACATGAACTAATATAGAAATCTAAAGTCACAAGTTTCACCATTTAACTCTTTAGTAAACCATACACTTCATACTTTGTACTATGTTCCTGGTATACACTTTATTGCAACATCAATATTATAGTTAAGAATTTTTTTTTTTACCAATTAAATATGCAATTTTTTAGATAACCTTTTTTAGTATTGTTTGGGGTATTACAAAAAGTCACAAGGATTTTTTATCCAATCAGATACCCAGAATTGCATACATCACTTAACTTGCCTATAAACCTTATACTTCGTATTTTATACTTCGCTCCTGGTATACATATATGGTATATATCGTATATTTAATTTGAAATATTGAAATTTTAATATATATATATAAATTTAAAAACATAACTTTGTTAAGGATGCAGCAAAGATTGAAAGACTTTAAAATTAGAAGAAAAAAAATTATTAAGTAATATATAATCAAAAATATTTACTGATTTTTTTAATATAAAATTAAGTAATAATTTTTTAGAAAATTACTACTTATTGCAAGTAATAATCATCACCAGTAATTAACAAAAATTAATAAAAAGTTTTTTGCCAAAATAAAAATTAAAATTTGATTAATTTTAGGGTTAGGGTAAGAACTAGGATGGGGCAGGGGGTATAGTTTATTCCAAATTTTACAAGAAATTTTTTTGTTAGAGCCTCAAAGGTGATTTCATAAACAAAATTTAAAGATAAAAAATATATATTGGTGATGATCACCACTAGCGATAAATAGCAAACTTCAATTTTTTAATCAAAAAATCTATTATTATGCAAAAATAAATTAGACTACCACCCTACTGTGACATTAGGGTGTTCAAGTTGATAATTTATCGCTGTTTGCAATTTTTGTGATGATGCAGAGAAAATTTTAAATAGAGAAACTAATAAGAAAATCTAATAAAGAATCTATGTAATCATACTTGAAATCAGTAAATTATTTATTTATCTTATTTTATTTTATTTTTTGTTTCACTTTAAAAATACTCTTGTTAGATGCTTCTAGTATATAGTGATAATTTAAAATGGCATATAATTTATCTACAATATGATAGCTATTCTAAATTACAAATTACCAAATTTCTTTATATTAGTAAAGGTTTGGAAAGAAAGTATTACATATATATTAAAATAGAGAACCATAACTAATCTTTGGTGACAAATATCTGGAAATATAAAACATTCAATCGAAATGATATGAACGTAAAGAATATTTATTATTTTTATATCTAGTTGTAATTTTACTCTAAAATTTGTATTATATAAAATAGATACTACAAAATATTGTTTAAGAAAATGTGGACTGGTATTTTGATAAGATTGTTTTGCAAATAGAAATTCAGTGTAGAAAACATGTTTCAGTTTCTACCCTTTGGTGTTTATTATCTTATTGTGAATAACACGAAAGAAGGTATTTTATCTAAAATATTCACATAAGTAAAATATAAAATCTAATATGTTTTATACTAGTTATATAAAGTAGCAAAAGAATACAATGAATTACTTCGTGTGGCTTTATATTATGCATAGGTGCTCAATATCAATCTAACAATTAGTTTTTCTAGATGAATCATCTAAGGATGAACGAACAATTTTCTATAGATATGGTTATTCAGAAACAAATACAAGAGCAGTTATAAAACAGTAGTTGTTCATGGCATATGTTATACACTTTTATCTGCATTAACTTTGGATAGTATTATTATGGAGAGTAGTTGTTCAAAAATAAGATTTAAGGAATTTGTATTTCTCAAGTGGTGCAATATATTTTTATTATTCATATGGGTGGATGATATTCATTACTATAGTTGTTAGGCGAAACCTAGAGGTTTCGCGTTGGCGAAAGTCGAAACCTAGTTTCGACTTTCGCCAAAAAAATTCCAAAATGGCGAAATGGCGAAACCGGCAAAACGTGGCGAAACTAGAAACTAGAAGTTGGAGAAACTAATAAACTAAAGGTTGAAAAACTACATAAAGGTAAAACTTACCAGTCTAAAATAAAGGTTAAAAATATTATCAATTTAATTTATAATACGTATAGTTGCTTCTTTCTATACTAAGTCTTATGCTTAAATTAGATATCTTTCTTCTTTGCTTTTTAATATAATAAAAATTGTTGTAGTTTATGCTATAATTGGTTACAATATAGCAGTTTTCATTGCAACATTAATCTTTGCATTGATTATTTTGAAAAATTATTCAAAAATTTTACATTTTTTTTTTACATAGTTAAATTGTCCATCCAAGGCATCAAATTTTATGAAAGACAGCAATACTCATTATTGATGATTTTAACTGAATCTAAAATGGTAGAACGATTACTTATAACTCGGATCGAATTTGCAGATCGTTTGACCAAACTATGGTTGTATAACTTAAGGTAAGTTATCCTAACTTACGTTAGACTTTAACTTGCGTAACTTATGTAACTTACATATGTTACACTAATCTAATGCTGGCCAATATTTTTAAAGTTGGCCTGCTTTAGCTTTTGGCTTTCTATTTCATCTTAATGCTGGTCAAAATTTCTTAATGCCAGCCTGCTTTAATACCTTATATATTTGTAACTTACATGAGGTCATGTAACTTACAATGTAACTTACAATGTAAGTTACATTGTCAAGTAAGTTAATACAACCCTAGGCCAAACCCAGAGCATTCTATTTCGAATATGACCAAACGATCAGCAAATCTGACCAGAGTTATAAGTAATCGGTTCTACTATCATGTAAAAAATTATTATTAATAAAATACTCGTCGGTGCTGACAAAAAGTATCAGTCAAGTAGTTGCTATAAAAAAGTATATTTATAATCATAATTTAAGCCCAAATAACTTAGAGGCCATGGCGCCAATGCTTTATGTGAGATGGAGTTTCTTCAAAATTTCGGCACTTCGACGTTTTGTCTTTTGCCTAACATTTATACCCTAAACCAGAATGTGCCAAATTTATAACTTACCATTACGTTAAGAGAAAAAAGTTTATTGTTATTCGAAAGATTTGGGGATCACAGTACCAACATTTGGCAAGATGGCTTTACCGGAATTTAGCTGTTTCGCCAAGGGTTTGAGGTTTCGCCAAGGGTTTGAAGTTTCGTCAGGGCTTCAACGTTTCGCTAGGGTTTCGACGTTTCGCCAATAGGTTTCGACGTTTCGTCTTTTTTGGGCTTAGGTTTCATCTTTCACCATTTTGGAAATAGGTTTCGCCTAACAACTATATTCATTACTCGTGACATCTAAATGTGATAAAAATAGATTCCAAATTTGGACATATATATAAATAATAATATATATTACCGTATACACATACTGTATATACTGTATGTACATCACAACCTTTATTTTTATTAGTAACCAAACCTTTTCAATGTCTTTTATATAACAAGTCATATACGAATAAAGCTTCCATCAACAATTTAAATATAAATGATGCTTCAAAATTTTCTAAGGAAACTATACCACCATAAATGTATCTATAATATAATAGTAAATAAAATTTGTTTGTTAATTTTGCATATTTATTAATAACAATTAATTTCATAACTTACTTAATTATAATGGTAAATGTTTCAGCTGAAACATGAGGTAATTTAATTTCAATAGCATTATTTTTCTTATTCGTGTTTGTTAACTTTTGATGAAAATATGGTGAACGTTGGTATAAGATTGCAGAATGCACTTTAAAAAGATGAGTATTCTGTTGTTCGCCAACTTCAACTATTGTATCATAACCATATTCATTTTCAAGTAGTTGTGTAAAATCTTGTGAAAGTTTTTTAAAAAATTCTGTCATTATTTTTCTACAGCATCGATAAATTTAGAAAATGAAAAGCCTGTTCAACAAAGTGACAGGCGATGGGGCGTTAAATGTCCTATGTAGATCAAATCCATATATATTCCATATGAAAATCGAACAGACGAAAAGAACTGCATGTGCACGCATGTTATATAATAGTTTCAATAGCAAAGATTATAATTTTATTAAATTTTTTTACGAGATATATAGCATACATTTGTATAATTGCCATTAGTCGGTGGTTTTCCACCCACATAATGCAAGATGTGCCTTACAATCAAATTAGCGATGCATAATAATAACTTAGCCGGTGGTTTCCCACCTGCATAATGCAGGCCGCTTGTAAATCTGAAGGATTTGCATAAATGGCAGAATTACGGAGAGGGTGCGTATTTTCTTCGCTTTTCATCGATCCTCCAATTATACAGTTATTGTCACACCTGCACTGACAATTTTGGTTATATTGGTGCAGTTAGTGATGTGCTGCGTACAGTAACAAGGGGAGAATTGCCACCAAAAAAATTTCAAACCTACTTAGAAGTTAAATTTTTTTTGTTTGGTTAGAATTGGGGTATTGCTACTAGATAAGGGTTAGAAGGTTCAAAATTTTGCAAATAAAAGTTTTTACTAATGCACAGAAGGTCCTTTCATAGACTAAATTTCGAGCTTTAAACGATTTTTGATAAAACGATTACACCTGATCTTGAAATTTAATTGCTGTTGAAATTCTTTTATGGTGGTGATTTTTACCCCGTTCGTACATCAAACCTCCAAAACGATATAGTGGACAGGTTTTGTATCAGTATAGAGAGGTTATCGGATTTGAAAACATTATGTATAAACTATTAGATTTATATATTAGATACCAACTTGGTGGATTAATTTTTTATCAAATTTAACAGGTCATCGATTTTAACTGGATCGATTTAGGGAGGTTCAATAGTGAATGTAAAAATCATGCTTTATTACATTGTAAAAAAAAATTACCGGTATAATAGATTAAAATTATTAGATAGTTACAATCATTTGAAAGAACAATAATTTGTATACAGTAGTTTATTTTAACTTATTGTAATCAAATGCTTACAGTTTCGCTTCAAAAAAAGCAAGTTTCATATAGTGCACGAACGCTTAAATCAACAAGTCATAAATATAGCGGCCAAATATTTGGAGCCATGTTACACAAAAATAACCTAATATGATTGGTTAATATAAGTATATATTAATATATAAGAGAGAGAGAGAGAGAGAGAGAAAAGAGAGAGAGAAAAAGAAAAAAAAAAAAAGAGGAAAAAAAGAAAAAGAGAGAAGAATTAGAATTTTTATAATATTAAATTTAACTATAGTATATTTTTATTTAATAATTTTGGGCAGAATTAAGAATATTATTCGTAGTTCTGGGCAAAATTAAAGCGGCCAAATTTTTAATTTAATTAATAAATTAGGTTAACTTTAACAAGAAATAACTCTATTAAATACTAAGTAATTTAAAAAATTAGCTTCATAACTTTGTTCTTTAGGTTTGATTTTATTATTCTATGAAGAGATTTGGTTTATACTTGCTTTAGTTTTTTATTTATAAGCTTTTAAAGATTGTATATTATAGTCGCTGATTAAAGGATTCGCGCACCGTAGTTAAAAAAAAACCCCCCACAAAAAAAAGCTTGATTTCTGAGATTATTCAGTATTTAAAGAAGTATAGAAACCAAATTTTGTATTATTCAATTACGGTTCCAAAACAGATATTTTGGTCAGTTTTTTATTAGCTTTTTATGACTCGAAAAAAGCTTGAAATTTTCAAAAATATTCGGCTATACAAGTGTTCAGATCTGTGCATTACTGGACATGGGTAGAATAATAAACCTTTTTACGATTATTTTTTCAAAAATATTTGGTGTGATATTAAAGATAACTATGTTAGCATTTTTAGTAATTAAATTTGATGAATGAAATTAAAATAATCAATTAAATATCATATTCTTTTATTTAATTAATAAGGAACGCACAAAATTTTAAAAGATTTACCTTGACATTGCACTTCTTTTTCTATATTTTTTTTAACTGAACCTCTTCACAGAAATCATTTCTAAAAAAGTTATGCTCAATTTTTTTAAGATCTATTAAATTTCAACTTATATATTTAAGATCTAATTTTTTTAACAAATGAAATTTAAATAATTTATAAAGCAAATGCTCAGAATTATATGTTAATAGAAAATTCTAAAGCGTAACTTCATTCCCAAAATGTCATAATTCCTTTGGGTTTCAATAAGTATGAATCATTTTAAAATTGATTAATGTATTCATAATAATAACGGAAATTAAATTAACCATTATTTGCAAGGTAGATATAGCCTTTGATAATTTTATTTCTTAACTTAATTAATACTTATTCTAAAATATTATGTTTTTAATTTGTTTGGATCCTGAGCATAGAATGCATTATAAAATTCTGTTTAGAATACCACAAGATTTGTATATGAAAATTGAAGATTTTATGTGATAGTTGATTACTTGCTAATCACAGTAATTTGAAAAAATAGCAACAAAAACTAATAATATTTAATGCTCTTCCATTAGCAGCCTTCAATTGCGTTAAAAGAATTCTGAATTCTTGGATTTTGATCACTTATTATATTTGGTATAGTAGGTCAACGTTATAATTTACTTAACTTTATTTTCTATTTGAAATTTACTATATTTAATGAAGCACCACTCTTTTGCACAATTGTTAATGTTATATTGACTATGTATCTTTTTAGGTGCATTGAGCAAAATCCTTTCCTATACAAGCTGGTAATTAAAACTACAAGAAGAATTCCTTTTAAAACTTTCAAATTGTTTTTATAGAGTTTAAGCATCCTGTGCGTTCCGCATTAATCATTATCCGGTATAAACTATGCTAGCCAGAAAAGATTACAAAAATGAAAACTATAGTAGCTTAACAAAATAAGATTGCATTTTGATTTAAAAAACTTCTTTAAATGAGCAAAGACTTAATTTGCTAGTCCAATTTTTTTGCTAAATAGTGCTAATTATAATTAAAAACAATCATGAAATGATTTCTTTAACAATTTAAATTGGAATTTTGTAATAAATTTCTCATAATGCATAATAACGCTTTTAAATTGAATTTTTAAAAATTATTGTATTGCAAATAATTTAAATACATACCTGTAATTGCAGCAGAAAACGAAAGAAAGGTATATTATTAGAACTTTATGAATATTCTAGCTAAATTTTAGTCGCATTATATAAGATGTTTTTTTGTCATGTGAATGCCTTATTATTTTGGTATCATGTTTATTGAGCATAGTGGACATTTAATTTATTGCTTATTTCTATTGAGAAAAACACCAATGCAATTTTATATTCCTATAATAGATTATGATAAAATAAAATTTATTCATACTACTTTATCGGCTAACAAAAAATAAAAGATAATAGCATTTTGTCACATTTTATTACTTAGAAATAATATAACTAAAACATGATAGCAAATTTATTAAAATTTAATTTCCACATGATTATGACAAGTGTGTCAAATTTTACAAATTTGAAATACTTCATATTCATCTATAGAAAACTCCCCATTTATGTCTCTAATTTTATCATATTCATTTTCACCAAGTAAATGATGCCTCCACTTTTTAATATCACCATAACTCCCAAGGGCACTAACGCCAAACCATGGACCATATGAACCATTTGAAAAAAAAAACAGCAAATCGCATTTGATGCAATTTTTACACGACTAAGAAGGGATTCATTCATGTTTCCATTTTTTAAAGAGAAAATAAAGCTATCAGCTGTTTTAGCTTGCACCCCAACAGTACCACCTTTCCAAATAAGAGGATTATAACCACCAAGTATCTCATCTGTGCCACTAACCTTTAAGATAACTATAGTAGCAGTTATATTATCACATAGCCTATAAAATACACTGTTTGTGAACCCATCCCTACTGCCTCTAATTAAAAGTTTAAATTCATATGGAATTTTTGTAGTGTCATAAATTGTTGTACTTCGATCAATCCAGGATGAAATCTCTGCTGCATGCTGCAATGTGATTATGGATGAAGATGGTGTATTAATAGATGATTTTCGATGAGGAAGTTGCACCGTTGCTTTTTTACGAGGAGGTAAAATTAAAGATGTAATAGGCCTATTTGGCGCTATTAGTTTTGTCATAATATCATCCCACATATTTTTTTCAAGAATATCTTGATAAGGTTTAACTTTATCTAAGACATCTTCACTAGGAATTTGAAAGTACCTAATATGAGGAAGACAGTGTTGAAGAGTAATTTTTAAAGACTTAAAATTATCATTAGTCCATTCGTTAAGATTAGATGGTAAATTTGAAGTTTTGGTTTTTCCCCATAAAATAAATTTATCCCAAATTTCTGATTCTTCCATTTGTAAATCATCATTCTTTAAAAGTTCGATTAAAGCATTTTCTTGAAGAGTAGTAAAATCATCAGAATCAAAAATTATTCTCGGATGTTTTACAAGAATATCATTACAAAATTTTTGTAAACTCTTAAAATTTTCATTAAGAAAACTTATTTGATATACACGAGAAAATTCAAACGAAGCCAGGACGCATTATCTTTGATAAGTACATCTTGAAAGTGATTAACCAATTCTGAGAGCATGAATTCATTAACAGCTATCAACAAATTAAATATAACTGATGGTTCAAAATTTTCTAAGGAAATTAAACCACCATAAATGTATCTATAAAATTTATTTGTTAATTTTGCATATTTATTACTTAATTATAATGTTAAATGTTTCTGCTGAAACATGAGGTAATTTAATTTCAATAGCATTATTTTTCTTATTTGCGTTTGTTAATTTTTGACGAAAATATTGAACGTTGGTATAAGATTGCCGAATGCACTTTAAAAAGACGACAATTCTGTTGTTCGCCAACTTCAACTATTACATCATAACCATATTCACTTTCAAGTAGTTGTGTAAAATCTTGTGAAAGTTTTTTAAAAAATTCTGTCATTTTTTTTCTATAGTATCGATAAATTTAGAAAATGAAATGCCTGTTCAATGAAGCGGGCGTTAAATGTACTATGTAGATCAAATCCATATATATTCCATATGAAAATCGAACAAACGAAAAGAATTGCACGCATGTTATTTAATAGTTGAGCGCATTCAATTGCAAAGATTATGATTTTATTAAATTGCTTTGAGAGATATATAGTATACATCTGTATAATTGTCATTAGTCGATGGTTTCCCACCCAAATAATGCGACTGGTAGTTGGCCAGAAGCCTTGTAGTCAAATTAGCGATGCATAATAATAACTTAGCGGTGGTTTCCCACCTGCATAATGCAGGCCGGCTGTAAATCTGAAGGATTTCCATAAATGGCAGAATTACGGAGTAAAGGGTGCAATTTGCTTCGCTTTTGGAGGTCTGCTTCACCGATCCTCTGTTTTATACCTGTCTTGTTATTGTCACATCTGCACTGACAATTTTTGTTATATTGGTGCAGTACTGTCAAACCTCCCAAAACCGATATTCATGGTGGACAGATTTTGTAACTGTATTGAGAGATTATCGGATTTGAAAACATTACTGCATTATGAGCTATTAGATTTATATATCAGGTACCAACTTGGTAGATTAATTTTTATCAAATAGCAGGATCGGTTTAGAGAGGTTCAACAGTATATACAAAAATCATGCTTTATACTATGTTGAATCTCCCTAAACCGATCCTGTCAAAATCGATAACTGTCAAATTTGATAAAAAATTAATCTACCAAGTTGGTACCTGATATATAAATCTAATACGATTAAATCTCTCAAAACCGATATGCATGGTGGACAGGTTTTGTATCAGTATAGAGAGGATTTCGGATTTGAAAACATTATAAACTATTAGATTTATTCTATTAAACCTTCCAAAACCAATATGCATGGTGTACAGGTTTTGTATCAGTATAGAGCAGTGCGGCTAGGGATGCATCGGTCCTGAAAAAGGCCGGACCAGGACCGGTCCCAGACCGGGACTGATAAGGACCGTGGGACCATTAAAGGACCGGTCCTGGGACCGGTCCTAACTGTGATATTCGTATCACCCAATCAAATTTCTTGATCAGGTGTAACGTAGATCATATGATGTTTGTTTACATCTGATAGTAAATAATTACGTCATTTTTGGCCAATAAAATCTTATGCATTAAGATTGACATAATCATTAAAGGATGACCGAAGGACCAGACCGGACCGGGACCAACGTGATGGGCAAATCGATCTAGCGCAATCTAAATTTGGGCTGTGCTTAATTTTTATTTTCTATTTCTCTTATCTTTTTTAATATATGTATACTATTTTTAGTAATTGGTATTAGAAGGGATCGATAATCACGAATCTCTTATATCTATTAAATCTTTTTAATCAAAAGATATAAAAGATATAAAAGATATAAAAGGTACAAAAGATATAAAAGATATAAAAGATATAAAAGATATAAAAGATATAAAAGATGTAAAAGAGTAAAAAGAATCTTTTTAGCTTTTTAGTCTCTAATCAAAAAAGTATATAAGAGCCTTAAGCTCACCTAACAGAATGATAACTCAGTTGAGTTGGATATAGTTCAGTCGAGTTCAACTTGGAGAGTTGTAACCTTCGAAATTAGAGTTGAAGTGTTAGCTCTAGACTTTACCATTTCCAGTTGTACTATTTTCTTGTTATATAAATAAAACATATACTTATTTGTCCTATAAGAAAACACTATTGTTCTTGTGAACTTGTTCGTTGTATTAGTTTATCTTATTCCTGTGATACCTGAAAAATCTATCTGTTGCAATCGATATAAAAGTAAATTAGTAATCAACCCCTTATATAGATAAAGCCTGTAAATACCTATTGATTACCTCATTTATCCAACAATTATTGAATCCTGTGATCTTAATTGTCAATCTCCAACCGCCGTTAGCTGCCTTCGGAATCTAATTGGACTTACGATCGACGTAATAGTAGAATTTACCTGTGAAACCTGGAAGCCCAATCGGCAACCCAATAGCTATTGTCTTGTTAACTGACTATACTTCTATCATCTCACTGAGGATATTAGCAAGACCCTATGAACTTTAAAACCCAGACCAAATCTTCCACGCCTCTTTTCACCTGCCAAATCAAAGAACTAGGAGTCTTGACCTATAGTTGTATAGAGTTTAGATTAGTTATAGGTGTTATTAGGAAGTTTTAGTATACGACCCCCAATTCACAGTTTACACCATAAACACTATGATTAGGGTTGCGACCCAAATCTACTAGTTTGGGATTTGGTAGAAACCCAAACAGTATTTACTAGGTTTCGCAAAATGCTTCTAATTTGCCGTAATGTCAAACATTTATGACATGTAACTTGTGTTACGGTTAGAAGTCCCAAATTTTTACATGTAAAAACTGGTTTGGGTCTAATCAGTGTCATTGTTATTGGTTAGATTTAGGGTGTCCAGGATTATGATGCGAGGATGGCCAAATTATGCATGCTGCAAATTGTAAATTATGCAAATTATGCAAGTTTTTAGCTTAAAAATCCAGCATATTATGCGATATACCACAAATTATACAAAATATACAAAAAATTGCGCGACTTCTCAGATATCTAATATTAGATTTTTTTAAATATCTATTTAGGTTATCTTGTATATTAATTTAAGTACATTGTACATAGGCCGCTTAAAATTGATCAATGAAATTTTTAAAAGTGTCGTAATTGGTCATTTTGTCCTATCTATCTAGAATTTGAAACCGGTTTTATTTTCATATGCTAAAACCGATCAACTCGGTTTAAACTAGTGAAAAAATATATCAGTTCTAACTCTAGCTTTTTATTCTATTTTGAGCAATTTCATTGGCCAAAAACTTGTACACTCATATTATGCGAATTATTATGCGGAATGACCCAAATTATGCAAATTTATGTGATGCATAATGCATATGCAGTACAGGTCAAATTATGCGCTCCTGGACATCCTAGTTAGATTTTGGTGATTATCTCGTGATTTTATTGGCCGATCAACCAATCAAATTGTGAGATGATAGTAGAATACATAGTATTAATATTGGACTTTAAAGTTTTACTTAAATATTAAGACACATCATTATATACATAAGAAATACCCTTAATACCTTATTATCTTTACAGTATATATAAGAAATATCAATTTTATTATTGTGAGATCATAAATTTTATCTATTCTATCAATAAACACATCCTTTTCGTCTTTCCATATGTTTTCATTTGATGTTGCAGATGTTGCTGAAATTTGAGGGTCTCGATTTAAAAATATACTCTTTTGCTAATGTTGCTAACCCAAATCCTAATTTACCCTTAAAAAAAAAAAGCTAACTCAAAAAATTTAAAAATCATATATAAGATATACAAATTCGCATCATCCAATTTAACATCATTTGTGAAATTAAATACCAATAACTACTAATTGTCAAAGCTATCTATCTTGACAATGTTCGTGCGATTATTCAATGTTGGATCTAAGAAGAGAAGTATATTAACATTAGTAAAGATCAAAAAGAAATAAATAAAAAAAATAAATAAATAAAATAAAATAAAAGTCAGTTTAAAAGTAAAATAGTATAACATAAAAAAGTATAAACATACCATTTGCTTATTGTTTATAAGCTACAAACGTCTTGGCGAAACTAAAAAAAAAAAAAGAGTCTAAATCGCATAGTTTAAATAGATTTCAAGCTAAATAAAAAGTTTAAAATACTCAAAAAGTAGCTTTCATCTAACTTCCAAATTACTTAACGTCTTGTAGATAAAAAGTATAGTTTCTAACTACAACTTGTGATTCTCATGACGGAAAATCGTATTACTTTAGTATAACGAAATAATCTACAAAAATCAGCCAATCACAATAGAAGTTCGCTATGCTGGCTTGGCTATATTTTAATTATCTGATCTTGGATTCGATCTTTAGATTATCAATATTGAACCTGGATATACCCAATTAAAAGTCAAATTTATAAATAATTTAAAGATTATATTATCAAATGCAGGATTATTTAATGAATTAATGGTTTTTGAGTTTGACACTATATTTTGGTTTTGGCTATGAGCCCAAACTAGGTAGAAATGCCGTAACTAAAAAAAAGGGTTTGGGTTGCAACCCTAGCTATGATAACGGTCCTCTTAGGGACTGGCCCGGACTAATGCAACCCTAAGTGCTGCTTGCTTCACTAACAATCAACTCACCAACAAATTATACACTGACAAGTTCATTTTACTGCCAGTTTTTTCACCGAAGCTCATTTCACCAACAAAGTAATTTTGGTCATTGTCATTAAGGTTAGAGTAGAATTAGAGTTAAAGTAGTGAGCTTTATAGAAAAAAGCTTGTTGGTGAAATGAACTTGTCAGTGAATAATTTGTCAGTGAAATGTGGTGGCTATGAAGTAATTGTCAGTGAAATAATACATACCAGTATACCCTATAAAAAAGGGTGCACAGAATTTATGGTCAAACACGGATACGTGACAGCACAAGAATATACAAAACTATATGGAATATAACACGGGATGGTGCACAGGAAAACATGCACTAGACACGTAAAAAGGTGCGAATTCCATGCAACAGTGCATGTAATAGCATGCTTTTTTATGTGCTTTCCCGTGCAATTTTCCATATAGTTACATATTTAGCCATTTATTATTTTGTGCACATGCTGTGCACATGAAAAAATTTCGTGCAATTACGTGTTCGTCAATTTTGTGTGTATGCAGATTCTGTGCAACTGATCAGATTTCTGTGCTTTGGAAGTGCTATATTTTGTGCAGTCATATGCAATCACGTGTAAACATTTCTTATAGGGATATAGAGGCTCTATCAGTTTGATGCATCAATTGATCATTTATATTTAACGAATTTTACAGAGGGTTCCCAAAATTCCAGGTTGGATGCATTGGATATAGGTCAGCGTTTAGCCCAACTTGTTGGCAAATTCTATAGCAAAAAATTAACAACTAGGCATTTTATACTTAATGAATGAATATGTTTTCATTAATAAAATCTTTAATGATCTTGGGTCAAAATTGATCAATTATAATTTAGCCAACCATGATTCTGATTCACTCCACATTGTAAGACCGGAAATGTGACCTGCAGGAGACATGTGCCTCATGACCTCGGGTACTCCTTAATTTAGCACTTAACGACCAGATACCTCAGAAATCACAGATCTAACAAATATGCAGAATAAACCCAATCTAGAATATTAGTGTAATTGGGATAAAATCAATGATCTAATTGATTATAAAAATATTAATGATAATAATTATAATAATGATATTAAGTATATTAAAGATTGTGGTGATGGGAATAATTTTTTCGAATGTAAATAGTTGAAATAATAATTATAAATAAAGGCCGTTTGGCCCTTTGGGAAAGATAGCAATTCCCATCTTTGTTTTAATAAATCATATAAACATTTCTTTATTGTCTTTATTAAATAATACAAATATTCTGATATATAATAAACATATACACTTGTTAATTTGCTACACTATGCTAAACTTTGACTAAACTATCTACCTAACTGCTCAGCCAAATCTAACATGCCTTTTTCGACCCTTGTGACCAGAAATTGGGTTATATGAACTGACCCCTTGATTCATCAACGGACCTGCTGATTTTTCAATTTGTCAACATATTCTGACCCAGAATTTTGGAGACTCCACTATATGAGTTATCAATAATGGTAATAAAAATATGGGTTCGTATTATTTCGCCAACAATCACTTCACTGACATAACATTTTACCAACAAATACTCACCGACAAGTTCATTTTACCGACAGTATGTTTCACTGAAGTTCATTTCACTGACAAGTTTTTTTTCAAAAAGCATCCTAACTTTAGCCCTAATTCTACCTAATTCTACTCTGATCCTAATGACAATGACCAGAATTACTTTGTCAGTAAAATGAGCTTCGGTAAAATAAACTGTCGGTAAAATGAACGTGTCGGTGAATAATTGTCAGTGAAATGTTATGTCAGTGAAGTGATTGTCGATTAATTGATTGCCACCCTAAAAATATATTAGTAAACCACATCCTGTATGTCACTAGAATAATGTTTTAATTTTAATATCAAACTTAACTATTTGTATTGCACTAGCAGGTAAATGCTTCATATCAATTTGTATTACCAAAGGAAACCGAATTCAAAATATCTGTAGAATACATGTAACTCCAACGTATTAATTACATAATGGAAACAACTAGAATAATCAGTTGGAACCTTTTATTAATTACATATAATTCTATTTAACCTTATTAAAACAAAATATAAAAAAAATACTCTTTATAAACTTCAATACATAATATACAGCACAGGATAAACAAATAAACATTTATACACATATACAACTTTATTACAAAACCTGTCAATGAAGTCGCCAAATGCACAAATCTAGTTATTTATCATTTGACAGGTTATCAATTTTGACAGGATTGGTTTAGGGAAGTTCAACAGTAGTTTGTAATGTTTTCAAATCTGATAACATCTATACTGATACAAAACCTGTCCACCATACATATCTGGTTTGGGAGGTTTGAGGTTTGACAGTACATAGTAAAAAAATAACAGGCATAACAGATTAAAGTTATTAGGTAGTTGCAATCATTTGAAAAGATCAATAATTCATATAGTTTATTGTAACTTAATGTTCATAATTCTCAACCTATTGTTTATGTTTTCATTTATATTTACTAAAAAAAAAAAACATTAAAAATATATCATATACCATATATATATTGAAAAATATGTACCTTTTTTAGCTCTACATTATAGTAACTAATGAATTAATGTTCTAATATTATCTATTAAAAGCATAAATGGTATTAGTTAAACGTCTATATATGAAAATATATTAAAGCATATCTTTTCATCCATGTTATAGTAATTATATATAAGTTCAGCTAAATAATTTTAATAATAAATTATTATATTAGTTATATTTATTTATTTCTATTTGATATGGTGCATCCAAAATAACGTTATACAAGAGGGGTTGGATGAACGATAATGTTTTTCTCAATAAGTAGGGGGTCAAAAAAATATAACATAATTTTTTTAGAAAAAGTGTCTAAAAATTGAACCAGTGGTCCAAATTTAGTGATTTTGGTACCATTCGATTCGTCTCGGTGAGAGGAGTCGAATGGTACCAATTACATTTCATTTGGATCACCGAATCAAAAGTTATTGGCCAAATACTATTGGTTATTATGTTTTCTTATAAAATTACTATAAAATCAATGATCCAGTGATCCAAATGAAATGATTTTGGTATCATTGATGGATTCGTCTCACTGAGACGAATCGAATAGTACCTAAATCATTTAAATCAGATCATTGTGTCACAATATATTCAAGATTTTGTAAAATTTTATATATAAATATACAGATTTTGAAAAAAATTTTTATATAGTAAGGGGTCAAGTGCTACTATGTGGAGGTGTATAATGTTATTTATGGATGCCCCCTATAGCAATATTATGTAGTTAGTTACTAATTACTATAGAACACTATTTTTATTTTACCATTCTCAAAAAAATTTTAATAGTGAACAGTAAAAATTTTAACTGTGCACAAATTTAAAACAGAAGCTTCAAATCTATCTTCAATTAAATCACCAATTGTGAAAAAAATGTCTTAGAAATTAGTAAACAAAATTATTGCATAATTCATAATCAGCCGTACTTAAATAAAAATGAAGCTAAAGAAATCATGTTAAAATTACTTTTATGATACTTTCAATTTGGGCATCTGAAATTGTAAATAATTTTATAAATAAATTTTAAAATGTATCTTATTTATATATATTAACATAATTATTTTTTAAAATATACAGAATAAAGCAATGGCATCACCAACAGAACCACCTACACATCCTTTATTTGCATACCGTAAATTCTCAAAATAACAGGCATGGGCATTATTTCGAATTTTGGCCCGAATTAAACTTAATTCAGGCCAAAATTCAAAATAATGCTCATGCCCATTATTTCGAGAATTTATGGTATAAGCATTTAAGAAAGATGAAAGTACTATCACAATTGCAACCTAGTTCTACGCAATTTAATCAAATTTAACTATCTAGTTCTACGCAGTTAAATTAAATCCAGCCATCTAATTCTACACAGTTTATCAAATCTAGCTATCTAATTTGATACAACAATTCAATTCCATAGAACAACCTAATTTGATGCAATAATCTAATTTAATGCAACCTAATTCAATACAACATAATTTAATGCAACAATTGCATTGCATTAAAAAAATTATTAGAAACTAAAGGGTAATTTGAGAGCATGCAACTAATAATGGTATATAGGGTATGAACAGTTTTCTACAAAATACTGATATCGCTTTAAATAACTTTTTATACATGAAAAAGCTAACTCTATTAATTGAGATCTGGTGAATAGAGATGAAGAAACTCTATATATATACCAAATGCATTTAAATACTCAAGAAACTCATTATTATGATGAATTCTCACATTGTCAAGTATTAAAACACTTCATTCATGTAGAAATGAATTCATTTGAGGCAACTAAAAATAATTAAAAAAATTGTCTAGAAAAAAGTGTATGCATTAGGGTTCCTCAAATTCAAATAAAATCAAATATTGGATTAATTTGAATTTGATCAAATTAAATTGATCCTGATTTGAATTTGATTTGATTCAAATATTTGAATTTGAATTTGATTTGAATTTGATTTGATTCAAATATTTGAATTTGAATTTGATTTGAATTTTAATTTTTAATAGTAATTTTCAAATCAAATCAAATATTTGTCTAATCAAATCAAATTTGGCCATATTTGAATTTGAATTTGATCAAATATTTGATTCAAATATTTGAATATCAAATCAAATTGCGGAACCCTAATATGCATGTTGTATACAAAATAATACAGTTAAAGGTTCTGAAAGCTTAACAAAAGGAGGGACATAACAGTTTAAAGAAGGTAACGAAGTATCTTTATCTGAACTTTTTCAGATAGATTTTAGGGCAGGTAAGAAGGACTTGACCCGGAATAAAGATGTAAATAGTTCGATAGTCTATTTTTATTATAATATAATTTTTGTATCAGGTGTCAGTCAGTAAATTATTAATAAAGTACGCCTACACAACGTCCTCTTCGGAGTTTTGTTAAAAAAAAATAATAATAATAATACAGTATATATATTTCATACCACTTGAGAAATTACAAATTCTTTAAATCGATCTTTGGTGCAACTACCTTCTATAATATCAATAGCGATAATGCCATCTAAAGTTACTACTTTTTTAACAGCTCTTGTATTAAGCTCAGAGTAACCATATCCTTGAGAAATAGTTCGTTCATCGGGTACTTTCAAGAAGAGTGAACCCAGTGATGATCTCGAATTGTATCACACTCGATTTAATCACATATAGTTAGATTGGCCAAAAAAGTAAACAAATATCAGGTGACATTTATGAAATCGTAAATCCGTATCCTAAAATTTCTGAATTTCAGTAATCAAAAACAATTTAATGCTATAATCGGCCAGCTTCTACTGTTCTATAAAACCACTAACAAAAAATATTTTTACCTCGTGGTTAGGGTTAGGGTTTGGGTAGACTTTTGATACAGATAGAAGGTCTTTTTTATATAATCAAGTATCCAATCAAAATTATCAGGTGATTATATCGAGGTTGACACAATTCGTGATCATCACTGGGTTCACTCTTCTTTAAGTGTCCCCGTTCATCTTTAGATGATTCATCCAGAAAAATTAATTGATTACTTGTATATTGAGAACCAATACGGGCCATAAAGGCACTGCAGAGTAATTCATTACGTTCTTTGGCTGCTTTGTGCAACTATATAAAAAATTTAATAAAACATCTATATTTTTTTTTTATATATACATAAAATAAATTGGTATAAAAATACTTTTTTTCGTGTTATTCCACAATAAACTAAAGAACACCGCATCGTAGAAATTGGGACATTCTTTCCACATTGAATTTCCATTTTTTTTTAACAATTTCATCAAGATACATGTCTGGATTTTCTTGAATAATATTTCGCAAAATCTATTATTATAATATATGAAATTAAAAAAAGCTACTAATTCCATATAAATACAATATTTTACACCTACATTCATATCATTTCGGTTAAAGGTTTGTTGCTGTCCAGGCACTTGTCGGGTTACAGTTCCCCATTTTTTATATAGCCGTAAAACTTTTCTTACCTAACCTTTACTAATATATAGAATGCTCATAATTTGTGATATCGAATGATTATCATAATGTAAATAAATTATACGCCATTTCAAATCATCGCTGTATGCAGGATACATGCTAATAAAGATTATTTTTATGAAATTTCAGTACAACGATTATACTATATACTAGAAATCTTTAAAATTCTCTAAAAATTGAAAAATCAACAAGAATCGGCTGATTTTCATTTGATCTGCAGGTGTTACACCTTTTGCAAACCGCTATAAATTACGTATCTGATTCTTATTCCCCGAAATCATGGCCGAAATAATCATCGGCAAATTTTTTTAGGCCATCCCAGAATTTATGAAAACAGCTGTAATTGTCGGCGATTGTCGGTGAAATAACAAGTATCCCTTATTTGCACATCATCAAATTAACCGTTTACGAATTCTCAATGCATTGTGCCATAAGTTTTTCCGTAGCCATTTAATATATCATTTGATTAATTCCTAATAATTTATCGAAGTCAGTGAGCGATACTTCATCTTATTAAATGTGCAACAAGTCCATGAGCCCTTAGTATAGTTGGATGAGTTTTAATGACTTATTAAATTTAATGTGGTACTCATATTTGTCTTATCTGTAATAATTGATTCATGAACATTTAGCATCATTTTATAATTGTCCAATTCTTCTAATAATTATTTAAATCAGTAAGTAATATTTATATCTCAAAGTTTTTCACAATAATGCGAATTATTTCGTAAGTAATTTTATATTCTCAAAATAAGGGAAAATGAATATAAAAAAATACAGTATAATCGCGCAATATGACGGCAAACAAGCGAATTTACTCGGATTACGATATACAAATTTGAAGTTAGCAGCGCAAATAAGTTACATTTAAAAAGTAAATAATTTATTATGATAAAGAATCTACATGATGAAAAAAAAAACAGGAAAGATGGTAAATCTAATTACAATATGGTGATTTAATTGATGAAACGATGAAACTGATTTAAGGAAATGTTATTTAAAACAAATTATGCTAGACTTATTTTTCAAGAAAAAGAATTAAGAATCTACTTTTGAAACCCATAAATCAATTCCAGGAATAGGTTTAGATATACCAATAAATTTCTTTTTAAAAGTATAACCTTCAACCAATCTAAATTCCAAATTTCTAATTACTACAGCTAAGATTGATTTAAGTTCTAAATGAGCCATTTTCAATCCTAAACAACTTGTCGGACCAGCACCAAAAGGTATGAAATTATTATTTGTTACTTTTGATTTTATTTCAGGATCGAGCCATCGAGATGGATTAAAATCTTCAGCATCATCACCCCAAATTGAGGGATCATGGTGGATTGCATAAATAGCAATCATTAATGGAGTGTTCTAAAAGAATATTTCAAGGTTATAAATATTATATCATTATTGATCAATTGAGCTATTAAATGTTATTTTATGAAAATACCTTTGGAACAACGTAACCACCCATAATTTCATCTTTTATATTATGACGAATCAGTGCAGGCGCTTTAGATAATAAATAAATAAAAAGGAGTAGAATAAATTAGAGATAAATAAATCAAAAAAATTGAAATAAATTGAAATATAAAGAGATATTGACTATACCAGGTGGAATAATTCTTAAAGTCTCTTTAAAGACACAGTCCAAGTATTTCAATTGTTCAATTTCATCAAAAGTTGGAAAATGATTACGATCAGTAAATACTTCGAGTACTTCTTTACGAAGACGATCTTGAATATCAGGATTTTTTGCGAGGAAATATAATGCCCATGATAATGAAGTACTAGTAGTCTCATGTCCAGCTATGAGTAATGTCATAACCTTGATATAAATTTAAAAATTTTAAATGTAAAATTTAAATAAAATTTAATAAAATTAAATAAATGTAGAATATTTTAATAATTTAAATAAATTTTTACCTGACTAATTAACTCTTCATGTGTTAATTGTTCATCAACAGGTAACTGCTCATTTGCTTTTACCAATATAGACATTAAATCTTTTCCTCGAACAGTGGCATTTTTTTGTTCAGCAACTAATTTTTCAGAAATATTTCTGATTATCTTGAGAGAATCATAATGTTGTTTGTAATAAGGAATTGGAAGTTTCCTGATAAATGACAAATTTTCCTCAAGAGCTGTGTATAAAGGCGAAGGATTGCGATTAACTAATGTTTTATATGCTTGAGCTAATTCAGATTCTGAAGTAGTAGAATTGAATTTATAATTAAATCCTATTTTAAATAATGTGAATATATGATTTACGATTATTATTAGAAATGTCATTAGTAAAATTTAACGTGTGGAATGAAAACAGGATAATGCATACCAACAAGACCAATAACATCTAAAGTTATTTTTGGAATTATTGCAGTGATCGTAATTCTCTCCTCTTTTTTATCACCAATTTGTTTCATCCAGAAATCTTTTAATTTATGACCAGCTTGAACAAATGTTGGAACCATTTCCTTAAATAAGTCATAAGAAATAAGTACAATATGATTTCAATATAATTATTAACATTGAAGTTCGTAAAAGAATACCTTGACATTACTAAAAGCGAATGAAGGATTCATCATTTTTCTTTGTCGTTTATGAGTATCACCTTGAGCAAGTATAATACCTTCACCAAAAAATTCCTTAACCATTTCTCTATTGGGAAAGTACTTTGGATGATCATAAGGACGATTTACCAATACTTGTTGGACAATTTTTGGATCGGAAATCAATAGATATGGTTTGTTAAATAAGCCATGATATCGAACAATCCCACCATATTGTTTTGCTAAATAAGAAAGGGCTTCACCCATTTCTTTATTTAAAAAAGTGACATAATGTCCAAGAATGAAATTGTCAAGAGGTGGGCCAGGGATTTTACGTAATGGAGACAAATAAAAAGGATGAATATAACATTTGTACAAAGCGTAGCTAATAAATGCAAGAAATGCGACTAAGTAGTAATCCATTTTAGAGTTTTATTTGTTTGATTTATTTGATTTGTATTGGGGGATCAATCCAAATTTCCCATCATTTTATATTTTTCTCATGTTAGTGATAATATCCCTTTGCGTATTTAAAGAGCTGAGGATAAATATTCTGCCGATAACATGATTTATCTATTTCAAGGATTTATTCTGTAGAGTAAATTGGGCGTTGCTTTTGCTGGTGACTATACATACGAAAACACAAGTATATATGTACATATAAAGTAATGTGTTGAAAATAATTGGTGAGGAATCGGACGGATTTCCCGAGAATATGCTAATTTTTGCTAATTTTGGCAGCATCTCCTACAAGTCTTTGCTGAGTTTGAATTTGGACTCTTTGTATTCACGCCATATGTATCTGAATGATAGTTAATTTGTTTAAATTATCCGGTCATCAACGCAGTATTTCTGAACATGACAAATCTCGCCTAGATTTGCTATCACATGACAGAAGATCGTACGAACGTACGCAAATATTAATGCAGTAAAGATGTTTCAGAAACTTGAACTAAAACTCATAATAAAAATAATTTCAAAACCTAAACGAACGAATTATGTGTCTAAAGTTTTGCGAGGAATAAATCTGCTTATGCTAAAAAATATATATATTATGATTCATGCCGAATACCTAAAAATAAAATTCATTACAGTTAAAACAAGATTTATGCACCACAGAACTCAGAAATCAATAAATGGACCAATATCGGAGTTTAGTGACTAAAAATTTGTCATAAATGACCTTCTAAAATAACTTGCTAATAACTAAACCGTAAAATTTATAATAAATGAATTTTAACAAGGATTTTTATAAATAAAGTACAGGAGTATGTATGCATATCAGTCGATCAAAAATTTTGAGCAACCATTATAAACTATGTTGTGAAACATTCATTGTCGTAATACATAGTGAATCATATTTTGTAATAATTATTAGTAGAAGCATAACTACGTACATATGTAAAAGGTATATGCCAGGTACGTTCGTATGTACGTATATGATACGTGCGTACTTACCTTCATTAATCTCCGAATTTTAAACTGAAAAAATAAGTTTGCGTTAAAGATTTAAATTTTTGTGTTGTACAAACGCAGAATGTAAGACTCAAAATTCTCGTGACTTAATGAATTTCTTGAGAATGTTCTTTTTTTTTACATTTTGTTATTAATTTTCTTTATACAAAAGTTACTCAAACTGGAATTTATGTTCAATTACAGAATCATAGAATTTTATATAGTGAAGTAATTTCCTGTTGGTATACCAGTAAACTTGAGCTTTTCTGTATTTCAATCAAAACTTTTCTAACCTAATTTTTGTAGATTTTCTACCGAACTTTTATAAACACATCAATATTACTGTAAAATTGTCATCGATTTCAATGTTATTTTTATTGACTTTATACTTAATAAATGTTTAAAATTTCAAAAAACTAAAAAAGCAATTTTTGTTTTTATTTATTATAAATTTGTATTGATACGGAGACCAAAGTTAATGTTATAATAAATTACTACGGCGATGATATTTAAAATACAGGTTTGCTAGATGATAATTAATCCCATATAAAATGAAATTATGCAAATTCCTTCCGAAAATGCCTTTGTTTGGTAAGTCTATTACACATCCCTCAATAATGATGCAAATGTAATTAGGTTAGCTGCGCAGTCGCGCTAAAATCAGAACGTTGCATATCACAGAGTTAGACAATTACGTATGTAACTGTTATCTTGCTCAACTGGTTATCAATTTGTAAATGTCTCGCTTGGAACAAGACACACACTGAAACAACTTTCAGGCGTAAGTATCTTTAATATACGCTTCTCTTCTCTTTATTCGTTATAATCAAAAGACTAACTTTTGCTCTTTCTATTTATATTAATTCTGCGATTACATATATTGTGTAACACTTATACTTCTCTATATTTTACTTTTTTTTTTTCATTGTAATAAAATAATCTATTCAATTCTACTAATAAAATCGTCTTTGTTACGGTGACCGATGATTCAGCATTATAAATTCAAAAAACTTTTATTGGCGCAAACGCAAAAAAACATGCACCAAAAAAAAAGTTTTATGCGTACGGAGAGCCCCGATATATGCCATCTAAGTGCGCTGCGCCTACTGCGCCGATCCAATTTATATCACTGCCGATGATCATAATAACGTTGCCCAACATTATAATACTTGTCTTAATTCTGGTCGACTTTATTCCAAATGAACCGTTCGAATTTATTTTCATTCTATCTTTACACTTCTCTCTTTGTTATATATTTCGTATTAAATCATTAACAATCACTTTATAGACATCTTAGTTAATAGACAATTAATTTGCAGACAAGTTTATTTTGCAGACGGTTAGTTCACAGACAAATTCATTTTGTTGACAATATTTAGCCAACAATTTTTTCATAAATTACACCAGCTTTACCGCAAATTCTAGAAACAATGCTCATGCCTTCTATTTCGAGAATTTACGGTAAATTTAAACTTAACTTTAACGACAATGACTAGAATTAATTTACCTGTGAAATCTGATGTCATTGAAATAACTGCCAATGAACAAAGTTATCTGTGAATAAATCGACTATAAAATAACCTTACCTGTAATTAATTCTCTGCTCTGCGAATTAAGTTGTCTGTGAAGTAATTTTTGGTGAGTTGATGCTACTAACTAGAATATTAAATGTGACGGCTAATGCTCCAAGGGAGACTGTTCTAAATTTGGGATGATTGTTACCTATTATTATTAATTTACAATACGTTTTAGGAATATCGCATAACTTATCCTGCTACATAATGTTGCCCTGTCCATTAACCAAAGTTGGAATATTCGAGTCGTACTATAACTTATTTTTTGAATCCTGTGAATCCCACGCCATTGTTTGCTACGTCTTAGCAAAGTTACATATAAAAGATATATACTGTATTTATTAAAAATTTCAAACCGATTCAACTCACTAAAAAGACAAGGATTTGCTTGGAAAATTTCATAAAATGTCTACAAAGTGTCAACCAACAAAGTTTCGTTCGAATATTTTATGTTAATATGTAAATTTTAGGTGTTCAACTAATAGAATATATGGGGGCTCGTCAGTAGAAAGGGGGTAGAAAGTTTCTAAGTAAAAGTTTGAACTAAAATATCTCAATAACTACTAAACTAAATTTAATAATTTTTTTTTTATTTTAATTATATGTAGTTATAAAATTAAAATAAAAAAAATTTATTTAATTTGATATTGTAGTTATTGAACTATTTTAATTTAAAATTTAAAAAAAAAGTGGTAAAAACTTTTTACCCCTTTTCTACTGACGAGCCCCCATATAATTTATTAAAAAAAATTCGTACAATAAGTACAACCAAAAAAATTTACTAAAGCTCTTGCAAAATCGAGCGTAACTTTTTAAAGATAGTTCTTATGAAGAGATTTCACTCAAAAAAAAATTAGAAAAAGAAGCGCAATATTCAGAGGAAACTTTTAGAATTTTATACTTTTCTTTAATTATTTTTAATTTCGTTGATTAAAAATTTGACATAGTAAAATTGCATAGTGATCTTACATAGTTTTGATTACTTAGTTCGTTTACCACCCTAGTATCATGTATCCATTTGTAACAAAATTTTTACGGTAAATCAAGTATTGTACTGGAATTTTGTTAAGCTCGTCAATAAGTCACATTATTGCGAGATCAGCAGACTTTATTTGATGATCACGTTATTTTTATCTTTTATGGTTAGTCTAGTGCTTTCGTGTTAAGGCAAAGTTTTGTTTTTTGTTTTTGTTGGGATGACACATGATTCTAGCAAATTTAGGGTTCTAAGATTATTGGTAAATAGGATATATTGAAGTAGTGTTAAGGGTATGAATGGGAGGCTGTGGGCATGCGGACGTTAAGGGATGAAGTTTATAAGGTTTTTTTTGGTTCAGAAGAGAGGAAGTTATCTTTTGTTCAGCTATTGCTCGCCTAGGTGAAGGCCGGCTCTATCTCCCTCCCACCCATTTTAAGTGGCTCAGCAAGTATTAGTGGCATCGGTCTGGTTGATAATATATCGGATGGTTAAGGATCCACGGCTACATTGCAGTACAAAGATCTTTGCAATCATTTCTGGATCCACGGTTGCAAATTTTAAACCATAGCTTAAGTATAGCTTAATCTATTATATTGACTTGATTTCAATTTGATTTCAAAATATAGCTAAAGCTGGCTTCAAGTGAAGCCAATAACATCCCTAATTATCCTCGACCGATACTCTAGATTTCTACATTGTTAGCATGTATAGCACGAAGCGGAAGGGGCAGAATACCCGTAACTATATTTCATAGTTTTTAGTAATGCCCCTGATGAGATATATTAAACATTGAATGAGAAACAATTTTATAATCGTGCAAGATGATGGCAATCAAACAAATTTATACTCGGACTAAGATACACAAATTTGAAGTTAGCGGAGCAAATGAGCTACAGTTAGTTATTGATTTAAAAGTAAATAATTTATTATGATAAAGAATCTAGATGATGAAAAAAACCCAGAAAAAAATGATCAATTTACAATATGTGATTTAATTGATGAAACGATGAAACTAATTTAAAGGAATGTAGTTTAAAACAATGTATTTAAACTTATTTCAAGAAAAGAATTAAGAATCTACTTTTGAAACCCATAAATCAATTCCAGGAATAGGTTTAGATAAGCCAATAAATTTCTTTTTAAAAGTATAACCTTCAACCAGTCTAAATTCCAAATTTCTAATTACTACAGCTAAGATTGATCTAAGTTCTAAATGAGCCATTTTCAGTCCTAAACAACTTGTCGGACCAGCACCAAAAGGTATGAAATTATTATTTGTTACTTTCGATTTTATTTTAGGATCGAGCCATCGAGAAGGGTTAAAATCTTCAGCATCATCACCCCAAATTGAAGGATCATGGTGGATTGCATAAATAGCAATCATTAATGGAGTATTCTAAAAGAATATTTCAATGTTATATATATTATATAATTTTTGGTCAATTGAGTTATTAAACGTTATTTATTATAGTACCTTTGGAACAACGTAACCATTCATAATTTCATCTTTTATATTATAACGAAGCATTGCAGGCGCTTTAAATAATAAATAAATAGAATAAATAATCGATAAATAAATTGAATAAATTGAAATATAAAGAGATATTGACTATACCAGGTGGAATAATTCTTAAAGTTTCTTTAAAGACACATTCTAAGTATTTCAATTGTTCAATTTCTTCAAAAGTTGGAAAATGATTACGATCAGTAAATACTTCGAGTACTTCTTTACGAAGACGATCTTGGATATCAGGATTTTTTGCAAGTAAGTATAAAATCCATGATAACGAAGTACTAGTAGTCTCATGTCCAGCTATGAGTAATGTCATAACCTTGATATAAATTTAAAAATTTAAAAATTAAAAAATTTAAATAAAATTTAATAAAATTTAATAAATGTATAATATTTAAATAATTTAAATAAATTTTTACCTGACTAATTAATTCTTCATGTGTTAATTGTTCATCAACAGGTGACTGCTCATTTGCCTTTACCAATAAAGACAACAAATCATTTCCTCGAATAGTAGCATTTTTTTGTTCAGCAACTAATTTTTCAGAAATATTTCTGATTATCTTGAGAGAATCATAATGTTATTTGTAATAAGGAATTGGAAGTTTCCTGATAAACGACAAATTTTCCTCAAGAGCTGTGTATAAAGGCGAAGGATCGCGATTAACTAATGTTTTATATGCTTGAGCTAATTCAGTTTCTGAAGTAGTAGAATTGAATTTATAATTAAATCCTATTTTAAATAATGTGAATATGATTAACGATTATTATTAGAAATGTCATTAGTAAAATTTAACGTGTAGAATGAAAACAGGATAATGCATACCAACAAGACCAATAACATCTAAAGTTATTTTTGGAATTATTGCAGTGATCGTAATTCTCTCCTCTTTTTTATCACCAATTTGTTTAATCCAGAAATCTTTTAATTCATGACCAGCTTGAACAAATATTGGAACCATTTCCTTAAATAAGTCATAAGAAATAAGTACAATATGATTTCAATATAATTATTAATTTTTTTTTTTAATAATTATAACAATGATGATCGTAAAAGAATACCTTGACATTACTAAAAGCGAATGAAGGATTCATCATTTTTCTTTGTCGTTTATGAGTATCACCTTGAGCAAGTATAATACCTTCACCAACAAATTCTTTAGCAATTTCTCTATTGGTAAAATACTTTGGATGATCATAAGGACGATTTACCAATACTTGTTGGACAATTTTTGGATCGGAAATCAATAGATATGGTTTGTTAAATAAGCCATGATATCGAACTATCCCACCATATTGTTTTGCTAAGTAAGAAAGTGCTTCACCAATTTCTTTATTTAAAAAAGTGGCATAATGTCCAAGAATGAAATTGTCAAGAGGTGGACCAGGGATTTTACGTAATGGAGACAAATAAAAAGGATGAATATAACATTTGTACAAAGCGTAGCTAATAAATGCAAAAAAAGCGACTAAGTAGTAATCCATTTTAGAGTTTTATTTGTTTGAATTGTTTGATTTGTATTGGGGGATCAATCCAATTTTTCCATCATTTTATATTTTTCTCATGTTTGATAATATCCCTTTGCATATTTAAAGAGCTGAGGATAAATATTCTGCCGATAACATGATTTATCTATTTCAAGGATTTATTCTGTAGAGTAAATTGGGCGTTGCTTTTGCTGGTGACTATACATACGAAAACACAAGTATATATGTACATATAAAGTAATATGTTAAAAATATTTGGCTGCGGAATCGGACGGATTTCCCGAGAATATGCTAATTTTTGACAGAAACTTCTACAAGTCTTTGCCGAGTTTGAATTTGGACTCTTTGTATTCACATCATAAGTATCTGCATGATAGTTAATTTGTTTAATTATCCGGATTATCCCGTTTGAATGATAATCATAAACGCAGTAACTTCTGAACTTGGCAAATCTCGCCTAGATTTGTTATCACATTACATGGAACGTACGCCAATATTAGTGCAGTAAAGATGTTTCAGAATCATTAATTAAAACTCGTTATAAAAATAATTTCCTAAACGAACGAATTATGTGTTTAAAATTTTGCGATGAATAAATCTGCTTATGTTAAAAAATATATATATTATTATTCATGAACTAAAACAAATAAGAAAAGATAAAAAAGACAAAGAAAATAAAGCAAACTTAACAAAGCCTAATTCATTTCAGTTAAGACAAGATTTATGCACCACAGAACCCAGAAATCGATAAATGAACCAATATTAGAGTTTAATGACTAAAATTTGTTATAAATGACCTTCTAAAATAACTTGCTAATAACCAAAACGTAAATTTATAATAAATAAATTTTAACTACAAGTATGTATGCATTATCAGTCGATCAAAAATTTTGAGCAACCATTATAAACTGTGTTGTGAAACATTTATCGTAATACATAGTGAATCATATTTTGCAATAATTAAAACTATGTGCATACTTAAATGGTATATGCCAGGTACGTTTCGTATGTACGTACCTGATACGTGCATACCTACTTTATGGCATATACATTAATCTCCGAATTTTAAACCAAAAAAATAAGTATGCGTTAAAAATTTAAATTTTCGCGTTGTACAAACGCAGTTTATAAGACTGATTCGTGCCAAAATTCTCGTGATCTAGTGATTTTATTGAGAATGTTCTTTTTTTTACCTTTTGTTAATTTTCTTTATGCAAAAGTTACTCAAGCTGGAATTAGATTTTCTACCAACTTTATAAATTACTACGACGATGATATTTAAAAACATGTTTGCTAGTTGATAATTAATGCCATATAAAATGAAATTATGCAAATTCCTTCCAAAAATGGGGGATGGCTAAAGCCAGGTGCTTTCATATGTTTTTTGATTATTTAATTAAAATTAGTGTAAGGTTTGGTTAGGGGTTAGGGTTAGGCTCGGCTTATAAGTAAAATTGTCTTCCCGACATTTTTTTATTAATGCTCCTAAACAGGTTTAGACACTCGTTTTTTGTATTTTCGGCGTTTTTCACTTTTTTTCTTTGTTTTTGTCTCGTCGGGCTGATCCGTAAAGATCAAATTTTACGATTTGATTGGCTTTCTATCACGTGAACGCACCTGGCTTTAGACGACCCCCAAAAATGCTTTGTTTGGTAAATCGATGTACCGGTAAATGTAAATCGTACTGTTTATTTCAATAGACTATTGCATATTTGGATTATTTTCTTTCATGTTAAAGGAAAATAAATATTTAATAAATTGTTTCATTATAAAAAAAAAATTGAAAAGAGAATTGCTGTTTTAATAAGTCAAAATTTGTTACTGTTAATATTATAACACGAAATAGGGATCGAAAAGGATATAAATAAGTCATTCATTTATTATCAAAAATCTTTAGAGATGGAAATATATCATGGACACAGTTACGTATAAAAATAGAATTGGTGTTAAACAAGACGCATTCGAATACTGTGTTGCGAAAAGATCTGTCGAAATAGGAATGTTGGTACAATAAATAGTCCTTGACATTGTTATCAGCATGGAATCGAGATTGAGAAGGATAAACATCAGGCATTCATACATTATCAAAAAACCCACAGGATGCTCTCAACATAGAAATAGATGAACATCTTGCATTTAAATATTATAAAGAATCTACTAAAAAAGGCTACTCTGGTGTGAATTTTTTTTAAAAAAATAAGCATTCGCAATTATCTGTCAATGGAATATCTGCACTTGATATCTGTTACGAAAAACGAGTAAGAGTTGAAAAGATAAACAAGAGGCATTCCTTTATTATCAAAAATCTGCTGTTATGGGTGATATTAATTGCATAATAATTGTTTGTGTTTGGAATTTCATGCAAAACTTGATTTTAAATCAAATCAATGTGCATACGCAGTATGTGCTTACTATATTAGATCAGCATAGCGGGCTTTATTATGATTGGCTGATTTTTGAAGATCATCTTATCATAAGAAAGTCTTATTAAAGTAACGATTTTCTGTCACAAGATTGAATTCAGAGCCACGAATACGAATTCCTAGAGTGTGAGACAAAAAAAAATTAGAAAGTTCACGTCTTACTTTATAAACTGTCAAATTAATTCGGTAATCTGCGAAGTAATTCGGAAGTTAAATGAGAAGCAACTTATTTCACCTTGAATAGGGTGTACGTTAACTAACATGTTGAATTCCGTACTTGTTAGACAGGCAAGAGGAGCTCAAATAAAGACCTTATTTTTTGGTAGTAGACGAAGGTATGGATTGTTTAATTAGTAAATATTAAGCAACGAAGTTTTTTTCTTTGCTTTTAATTTGTTTTACTCTTAGTATGTCAACCTAAGATCTTGTGCACTGAGAAAAGTGAATGTCGAAATGTGGAGGAGTATTGTAAATATGAAATGGGCGTTAAATATATAAAAGGAGCATCGAGCTTGGATATTAAACATAGCGTATAGAGTATAGTGGGCTTTATCATCACAAAAACAGAGGAATAATCATGAGGGCTAGCTATAGAGGCGTATTTTTCAATTTAATCATTTAGACT